>BRDA01090300.1:0-28515 GCA_036984385.1 Crenuchus spilurus
AGTAATAAATTATTTTATCCCGTTACTGACAAAATTACGTCATTACGTAACGCCGTTATTTTTAACGCTGTTATTCCCAACACTGGCTATTATATATTTCAAATACAAAGGCATCAGTTACACCCTTGCTCAATTTAATTAATCATTTTGGTTCCTTTTCAGGATACAAAATAAATTGGAATAAAAGTGAAATGATGACCATGGGTAATAAGCTAGACAAGGAGTTTTTATCTAATACTCCATTTAAAAAATCAACAGAAAGCTTTACATATCTGGGTATTGAGGTAACCAGAAACAGAGAAAACCTGATTAAAGTGAACTGGCAGAAAAAAATTGAAGGAGAATATAGAGTTTTGGAAAACTCTCCCCATATCATTAATTGGCAGAATAAACGCCATCAAAATGGTTACTCTCCCTTGATTTCTTTATCTGTTTCAGTCAGTAGGCGCATTTATTCCACAAAGCTGTTTTAAACAATTGAATAGTGCCATTACTCAATTCATATGGCATTACAAAAATGCTAGGATTTCACAGAGACATTTATGTAAGGGAAAATTTGCAGGTGGATTTGGTTTACCTGACTTTAAACATTACTACTGGGCTACCAACCTAAACATCATGTCGTTTTGGCGTAAATACCCCTCAATAGTGGATTGCAATGATTATCCTGGCTGCTTATTGAACACTCTATGTGCCAGAACACATCTCTGATTGCCTTACTGAACAATCCAGCCTATTCTTGGAAATCGTTGTACCAGAACAATTTCATGATTCATAATACATTGAAAATTTGGAGACATAATGTTAAATGTAAATGTGAAGAGGGAACTTTGGCTCATAATTCTTGGACATGCATGAAGCTCTGTAAGTTTTGGGAATCTGTATTTGATTTTTTTCTCCAAATCATTAGGTCGAATATGTTTGCCAAATCCTTTACTGGCAATATTGGGAATAAGAGATTCAAACCCACAACTGAATAGGTTTCAGAAATCTCCCTTGGGGTCCTTCTGGCCAACAGATTAATATTACAACATTGGAAATCTGAAACTGCTCCATCATTTGAACTATGGATCAGAAATTTAGGACATAAGCTCCACATGGAGCACTTAAGATACAGTTTAACTGACAGATTAGATGTTTTTTCTAAAATATGGCAGCAGATACTTGACCATATAGAAGGAAATTAGTTTAGCTCCACCCCCACTGGGTAACATTTCTTCCCAACACCCTTAACCCCACTTTTTACTCATTATTTCAAGACCTGTATTAACTATATTTCTTAGTTCTCCTCTTCATACACAATGTATATTTAATTATTCAAGAATTTTTTTCTCTATTATTTTATTATTTATTAGTATTATTATTTATTTATGTATTTTTATTTCATTATTCTTTTCTTTCTTTGTTTCTTTAGTTACCTATTTTTTTCTTATTGTGTATTTCTCCTTTGTATTTTCTTAAAGTCAGGGTTTAAATTTGTAAATTTGCAGCCCTTGCTTGTACAACCCTGAAAATGCCAATAAAAATACTTAAAGAAAAATAGAAAAGTATTTACACGTCAAGTATTTCCTGATGGCAAAAGCAAAAAAGCTCACTGACTTTGAATGTGGTAGGATTGTTGAGCTGCATAAGCAAGGCCTCTCACAACGTGCCATCACTGCTGAGGTTGGACGCAGTAAGTCATTTTGCATTTTTTAAATGATCCTGAGGGTTATGGAACAAAAATTTTAGGTGGTAGATCCAAAAAAATTTCACCAGCACTGAGCCGCAGGACCCGATTGGCAGCACAGTGGCTTAGTGGTTAGCACGTTCACCTCTCAGCGCTAAGGTCTTGGGTTCGAGTCCACATCTCAGTGGAGTTTCCATGTTCTCCCCGTGTCTGTGTGGGTTTCCTCCCACATTCAAAAAACATAGAGGTCAGGTGAATTGGATACTCTAAAATTACCCTGGTGTGTGTGTGTGTGTGTGTGAATGAATGTATGTATGTATGCCCAGATATGCTTGGCACTCTGACCTGGGTGATCCCCCTAGTGCTGTCTGGTAGATATATTACATTACATTACATTACAATGCATTTAGCGAACGCTTTTATCCAAGGCGACTTACAATAGTAGGAAAGTACAACTGCGAAAAATACTAAAGTTAAATAATTTACATTTCGATATCGAATGCTGAGTGCATATCAGTACTCATGGGGAGTAATTGGGATCACTAGAGCAGGTGCTCTTTGAAGAGTTTGGATTTTATGAGTTTCTTGAAACCAGTGAAGGACACTTCTGCTTTAGTGGCGGTAGGCAGCTTGTTCCACCATCTGGGAATTACTGAGGAGAACAGTCTGGATTGCTTTGTGTGAATGTTAGGCAAAGCAAGGCGACGTTCAGTGGAGGAGCGCATCGACTGGGCCGGGACATAAGCTTTTAGGAGTGAGTGCAGATAAGAGGGATCCTGCTCTGTCATCACCTTATAGGCGATCGTGCAGGCTTTGTGTTTGATCCGGGCAGCAATCGGAAGCCAGTGTAGCTCAATGAGCAGTGGGGTGACATGTGCCCGTATTGGATGGTTAAAAACCAGACGTGCTGCTGCATTCTGGACGATCTGTAGTGGTTTAATAGTGCAGGATGGGAGGCCTGTTAGCACAGCATTGCAGTAATTGAGGTGTGAGATAACCACAGCTTGTACCAAGAGTTGAGTGGCATGTTGCGTTAGGAACGGTCTGATTTGTCTGATATTATAGAGCGCAAAGCGGCAGGACCGTGCAACAGAGGCCACATGATGTGTGCATGAAAGCTGGTCATCAAACATAACCCCGAGGTTCCTAACACCCTTTGACAGAGAGAGTGAGAAAGAGTCGATGAGGTTGTATTGAACCGACTGTTTTGCGGGGAAGACCAGTAGTTCAGTCTTTAAGAGGTTAAGTTGTAGGTGGTGATCCTTCATCCATGAGGATATATCTGAGAGGCAATGAGATATCCATGCCGAGATGGAAGAGGCATCATCAGGCGAGAATGACAGATAAAGCTGAGTATCATCAGCAAAGCAATGGTAGGAAAAGCCATGCGAGCGGATAACTGGTCTCAGTGAGGTGGTGTAAATGGACAAGTGTGAAGAGGACAGGTGTACTAGCCATTACACTTTAAATGAACGCTCAGCTAGGTAGGATCTTAACCATGATAGTGGTGTATCCAAGATACCCATGTTTGAAAGCATAGATAATAGAAGGTCGTGATTGATCGTGTCAAAGGCTGCTGACAGGTCCAGCAGTATGAGCACCGAGGACTGTCCGGTGGCTCTGGCAGTTTTTAAGGCTTCTGTGACGGACAACAGAGCCGTTTCAGTAGAGTGTCCTTTTTTAAAACCAGATTGGTTACGATCAAGATGGTCGTTCTGGGTGAGGAAGTCAGAGACCTGATTGTACACTTCCCTTTCTATGACCTTAGAGAGGAAAGGCAGTAGCGAAACCAGCCGATAGTTGTCAACCTGGACAGGGTTGAGTGAGGGCTTTTTAAGTAATGGTGTCACCTGAGCCTGTCACCTGAGCCTGAGGCAGACGGGAATTCACCGCTGGAAAGTGAATTGTTTATCACATGTGTGATGGCTGGAATAATAATATGTGCAATAGTTAGTAGAAGGTCTGTTGGTATCGGATCAAGCGGGCATGTAGTAGGGCGGCTACATGTCCTCAGAGAGAGGAGTAAATGAAGAGAATGTAATTCTCTTGGTCGAAATAGATTGAGTAGCAGAGGCAGTAGGTCGGTCAGTGAACTGGCTACTGATGGCCGTCACTTTCCCGGTGAAAAACGAGGCAAAGATTTCAGCTGTGAGGCAGGTAGGCAGAGGAGCAGCTGCAGGGTTCAGCAGCGATCTGAATGCTGTGAATAATTTCCGACAGTCTGTCAGAGAACCGATCTTATTGTGGTAGATGTCGGTTTTGGCAGTTGTGAGGCAGTCTGAGAATGAAGCCAAGAGTAACTGGTAGTTTGATAGGTCTGACATGATACGCTTTTTTTGCCATTTCCTTTCGGCAGCCCGGAGTTTTAAGCGTAGCTCCCTGAGGGATTCATTTTTAAGCCATGGCTGTGGCTTGTTACTGCGGATAGTTTGAGATGTCATTGGACAGAATCTGTCCAGACAAGAGCGCAGCGTGGAGCAGAGCATGTTTGTGGCAGCATTTACGCTGAGAGCGGAGAATGAGCCCAGTGTAGGCATAGTAGTGGCGACCAGTGATGAGTATTGCTCTTCACAAAGGTCTTTGAGATTGCGTCGGAAAGTTACCATGGCTGGAGCAGCAGTAGCTTTCCTGTGAATGCTGATTCTGAGCTGAATAAAGAAGTGGTCTGATACATGTAGAGGAGTGACCGTTAGTGAGTCAGCATCACAATAACATATAAGATAGATAGATTAGACACAATAAGATAGATTCTTTATTGTCATTATAACCAGTATAACGAAATGTAAGGTGCAAGACTTTCAGTGCATAATAATAAAAAAAACAAAACTAAAAATACTTAAAAAATACTTTAAATAAGAAAGCAGAGATAAGACAATAAAAAATAAAAGATTAAATACATAAATAAAAATAAATAAAGTTCGAACAGTATTGTACTGAAAATTGCAATTATTGTGCATGTGGCATGTCAATTTAATTTTAGTGTGTTCATAGCTCTCACAGCAGCTGGGTAGAAACAGTTTTTCAGTCTGTTAATTCTGGCTTTGATGGCTCTGTACCGTCTGCCTGACGGCAGTAGCACAAACAGGGAGTGGCCAGGATGAGAAGGGTCCTTTATGATGTTGTTGGCTCTCCTGAGACAGTGAGAGCCATAAAGGTCTCCGAGCGTAGGTAGAGGACACCCAGTTGACTTCTCTGCTGTTTTGGTAACCCTTTGGAGTGTTTTCCTGTTTGCCACTGTACAGCTGGCAAACCATGTGCAGAGGCAGTATGTGAGGATGCTCTCCATGGTGGAACGGTAAAAAGACACAAGCAATCTCAAGTTGATGTTGTTCTTCATGAGGATTCTCAGAAAGTAGAGCCTTTGCTGTGCCTTCTTTACCATCCATGTGATATTCTTGTCCCATGACAAATTCTCGTCTATGTGGACTCCCAGGAAACAGAAGTCCCTGACCCTTTCTACACAGACCCCATCAATGAGAATGGGCTGAATATCAGTTTTGTTTTTTTTTAAGTCCAAGATTAGCTCCTTGGTTTTAGATGTGTTCAGGTTATTTCCCCTACACCATGCTGTCAGCTGTTTCACCTCATCCCTGTAAGCAGACTAATCTCCTCCAGTGATACACCCCACTACTGTGGTGTCATCCGTATACTTGATGAAGGTGTTGCTGGTGTGGATGGTGGTGAAGTAAGAGGTGTAGAGTGTGAAGAGCAATGGGCTCAGCACGCAGCCTTGAGAGGCACCAATACTGAGTATGAGATCTGTGGAGAAATGTGGTCCTATCCTGAACCTTTGCAAGCAGCCAGACAGAAAGTTCTTAATCCAGAGACATGTGGAGTGAGGTAGTCCGAGGTTCAGCAGTTTACTTATGAGACCGTCTGGGAGTATGGTGTTAAAAGCTGAGCTGTAATCTACAAAGAGAAGATGGGCGTAAGTCCACTGTTTCTCCTGATGGGTCAGTGCTGTGTTGATAGCAGTGGTCACTGCATCCTCTGTTGACCTGTTGGCCTTATAAGCAAATTGGTAAGGATCAGAAGTGGGGTTCAAGAATGACACGATGTGCCTTCTAACCAGTTTTTCAAAGCACTTCATCACCACTGGTCTGAGTGCAACAGGCCGGTAGTCATTGAGGCTGGTTATGGGAGATTTTTTGGGTAAAGGGAATATAGTAGATGTTTTGAGGCACGTTGGGACAGCAGACTGTGCCAGTGACAGATTAAAGATTTTAGTGAAGGTCCCTGCTAGGTGGTCTGCACAATCTCAACACCTTTCCTGAGACACCATCACGTCCTGTTGCTTTGTGTGGATTGACCTTTTTTAGCACACCCCTCACCTCGTGCACCCCTACAGAAAGGTTGAAGTTGTTCCCGGTTGTTTGTGGCAATGTGGCTGCTCCAGGTGACTCAGTCTCGAAGCGGGCAAAGAAGAGATTAAGCTCTTCAGCCAGTGCAGCATCACCCTCAGCCGGTCTAATACCAGGTTTGTAGTTTGAGAGATGCTGGACTTCTCTCCATGCCTGCCTGCTGTTGTTGCTGTCTATATGATCATTAATCCTCCTTCTGAAATCCACCTTGGCCTTCCTGATGCCTCTCCTCAGGTTTGCACGGGCTGTGCTATAGAGAGCCCTGTCACCCGCTCTACAGGCGGTGTTTCTCTCCTTCAGCAACTGCTTCACTTCCCTGGTATGCAGTCCTGTTGAGGGTGACTGGCTGCTGCTTTTCACTAGTGTGTTGATTGTAAAGTGTCCTTGGGTGTCTAAAAAGGCACAATATACGTGTAATGTGTATGTATGTCCATCAAGACACGGCACGATCCTCTAGCCAAATTAAGACCATTACTGGTGCTGACTGCAGCTCAATAACCATCAGACGGGATCTGCGAGGGAAGCGCTTCAGAAACAAAAAACGTCTTCAAACGCCACATCTTCTTCAACGCCACAAAATTTTTGGACTTTGCAAGGGAGCACCAAACATGGGACACTGAAAGGTGAAGAAAGTTGTATTCTCTGATGAGAAATAATTTAACCTTGATGATCCTGATGGCTTCCAACATTACTAACATGATAAGGAGATCCCACCTGAGGTATTTTCTCCATGGCACAGTGGGGGGTGGGGGGTGCCATCATGATTTGGGGTGCTTTTTCCTTCAATGGAACAATGGAGCTTCAGGTTGTGCAGGAGCGTCAAACAGCTGTTTGATGTTGCAGTGGGCATCGCTCAGTAATGACTGGGTTTTTCAACAGGACAGTGCTGCAGTTTACAATGCCTGCCTGACAAAGAACTTCTTCCAGGAGAATAACATTATTTTTTGGACAATCCTACATGTTCCCCTGATCTAAATCTGATTGAGAACATTTGGGGATGGATAGCAAGAGAAGTTTACAAAAATTGACATCAGTTTCAGACAATGATGCCCTTCATAAAGCCATCTTCAACACTTGGAGCAATGTTCCCACTAACCTCCTGAAAACACTTGCATCAAGAATGCTGATTGTTTGAAGTGAAGAATGGTGGAGCTACTCATTACTTTTACAGTCCTTTTTTGACACTTTGATTTCTGTTTTGATGGGTTTTTGGGGTTTTTTGAGCTATGATCTTAAACTTTTGATCAGCTGATGAACAGCCTATTTCAGTTAATTTGTTGTTTTCAATAAATTCCCCTCTCAAAAGTTTTGTCTCTTGCACCCATTTCTTCTTTAAGCATTGTGAAGCTCTACTTATAAACTTCTTAAGATCCAATAGTGCAAAATGCAAATTCTTGCAATTTTTTAACTGGTCTTAAGATTTTGATCAGGACTGTATATGTTCTGTCTAAATGTGAGGGAGGAGCTCCCTTCCAATGAATTCATTCAGCTGGTTTAAGTTAATCCATTTGCTGACACAAATGTTTGATTCACAACTCACCTTTGAAGGTCATATTAAACACATTTGTAAGACAGCGTATCATCATCTTCTGCCAAATATTGCCAGGTTGCATCCTACCTTCACATTGTTAGATGCTGTAAGACTGGTCCATGCTTTTGTGTCCTCAAGACTTTTGACTACTGTAATTCTCCACTGTTGGGGCTCCTTAGCAAGAATCTCCAAAGATTACAGTATGTTCAAAGCAGTGCTGCCAGGATCCTGATTAGGGTACACAAAAATGAGCATATTACACAAGTTCTTTGTTCCCTTTATTGGCTTCCTGTGACTGAGAGGATTGAGTATAAGGTTCTTCTCCTCACATACAAATGTGTTCATGGCCATGCTACTTGAATGAACTGCTTGTACCAGACACATTCACGAGCCCTTCGTTCTGTGCTCCTCCATCGTCTTCACCCAGCTAGAACAAAACTTAGCACCTGGGTGATCATGCCTTTTGTTCTGCAGCTCCATGACTTTGGAATGCCCTAACTCACCATTTGAGGAAGCCACAGAGAACTGATTGTTTTAAAATAGGACTTAAGACTTATTGTTTTAGGAGGAAATATGGATAATAAATGATTGCATTTTATTAGTATTTTTATTTTTTATTTTTTGGTTGTTAACACGTCATAAATCCAATGTATAAGAATATTATTGCTATTATTATTATTATTATTATTATTAATAATAATAATAATAATAATAATTATTATTATTATTATTATTGTTATTATTATTATTATTGTTATTATTATTATTGTTATTATTGTTATTATTATAATTATTATTATTATGCACAAATTCACACACAGCTTGTCTAGTATCTGTAGAGAAGTACTGCATGTACTTCATAAACATGAGCCTATTGGCACCATACCTAATGCCAGGTATTGGCTAGAGGGGTAAAAGCCCCCCATTTTTGAGCTGTGGAGTAGTGGGACTGTGTTCTCTTGAATGATGGTGCTCCATTCGGTACTTTTGGGATGAGTTGGGGAGTTGGGAATGAGGCGAGATGGTGATCATCCAACATCCTGACCTCAGTAACGCTCTTGTCACAGAATGCAATCAAATCCTCACAGCAGTGCTCCAAAATCTAATAGAAAGCCTTCCCTGCACAGCAGCCAGTTACCCCAATAAAAACAGGATAAAATTGTTTTAAAAACGTTTTACAAGACGTTTGATGTACGAAGAAACAATGAATTAACGAATAAACAGGAGTTTCTTGAGACAAAACTCACTCGCAAACCTCTAAATTGTGAGCCACAGCTGTTTCTTTGCCCGCTTTGTTTTGGCCTAATTGCTAGTGCATTCAGTACTTCAGTGTGTGCTAATTAAAGAGGTCTATTTTCTCTGATGGGTGCAACAATCTGATTAGGACCACAGAGCCTGTGTCATCCTCTGTGCATTCTGGGGCAGATATTTGATTAAACCCATAGGCTAATGTCCCATACTAATCACTTGCTTTCCAATTAGAGCAGGTCTTAATTAAATAATTGAAAAAGTAAACTAAAACCTCAATCAGTGATTGCACAAAGGTTCAGTTAATATTATACTCTTGTTAGGTGACTCTGTCTATTTATCGCTCATGCTGGCTATGAAAATTAAAAAAATATACAGTTCATTCTGAAAGTATCGGATTTTCACCTATTTTGTTACATTACAACCTGTATTTAAATGTTTTTTATTTCACTGTGATGCATCAGGACAAAATAATCTAAGTTTGTGAAGTAAAATGAGAAAAAATTATATTAAAAACATTTTTTAAATAAAAAACTGAAAATATGCATGTGCATATATATTCACCCCCTTTTACGATGAAGCCCCTAAACACTTCTGGTGCAATCAATTACCTTCATTAGTCACATTCTTAATGAAATTAAGTCCACCTGTGTGCAATCTAAGTGTCACAAGATCTGTCAACATATACACAGCTTTTTTGAAATGCCCCAGATTCTGCAATAGCATTAAGCAAGAGGCACCACTAATCAACAACAACATGAATACCAAGATATACAAACCAGTCAGGGACAAAGTTGTTGAGAAGTACAAGTCAGGGTTTGGTTATCAAAAAAATATTCAAGCACCATCACATCCATTATCTTCAAATGAAAAGATCATGATACCACAACAAACCTGCCAAGAGAGGGCAACTTACCAAAAACTCTCAGACAGGGCAAGCAGGGCATTAATCAGCGAGGTAGCAGACAGACCAAAGGTAACCATGAAAGGGCTGCAGAATTCCCAGGCAGAGACTGGAGTATCTGTCCATATGAACACAATAAGCTGTATACTCCATAGAGCTGGGCTTTATGGAAGAGTGGTCAGAAAAAAAGCCTTTACTGACAGACAAAAATAGGAAGGCTCATTTTGAGTTTGCCAAAAGGCAAGTGGGATACTCCCCAAATACATGGAGGAAAGTGCTCTGGTCAGATGAGACCAAAATTTATATTGTTGGCCACCAAAGAAAACATTATGTCTGGTACAAACCCAACACATCTCATCAACCAAAGAACACAATCCCCACAGTGAAACATGGCGGTGGCAGCATCATGCTGTGGGGATGTTTTTCAGAAGCAGGGACAGGGAAGATGGATGGTGCTAAATACAGGAATATTCATGAGTACTCATAGAGACTTATTCAAAGTGACTTGCAGATGTAATTGTCACAAAAGGTGACTCTACAAAGTACTGACATTAGGGGGGTGAATAGTTATGCACACTGAAGTTTTCTGTTATTTTGACCTATTTGTTGTTTGCTTCACAAAAAAATCAATGTTCAAAGTTGTAGGCATGTTCTGTAAATGAAATGATGCACATCAATTTTAATTGCAGGTTGTGAGGTAGCAAAAAATGCGAAGGGGGTGAAAACTTTTGCAAGGCACTGTAAAACATCAAGGAAATAAAACTGGGACAGTATGGAAAATGCAAATAATAAACAATGTTTCTTACATTTACTTTTACTTTTATACCATTGTGGAGAATATGAACCCATGGTTTGTCTGCTCAACATCCTTTCATTTGTTAATATACATTAATTCCTGCAATTCATGGTGACAGACATTCCAAAAAAATTTGAGACAGTAAACCATTTACCACATTGTACTGCTGACAATCCTTCTCACAATGCTTCAAAAACATTTTGGCACAAAAAAGTGATTAAGTGTTTATTTTGTCCTGTGTCTGCTGCAAAATCTGCAACAGTATGAGGTTGTCATTGTCTTTTTAATTTCAGAACTCACCACTCATCTCTCCACTTTCCAGTTTAAACAGACCTCCACAAGGTAACGTTTGCAAAATTGTGGTGATTTATTGCTCAGTGTTACTTGTTTGTAATCCTTTTGTTGCTTAACTTGTAGTATTGGTTAGTAGCAGCTAAACTTTCCTAACACTGACTTAATTTGACACCTCTCTGCATGTGTTTTGTAAATGTTTTCTTCAATAAATATATATTGTAGGAAACCCTATAATGCATTGTTTTCTGATTTTAAAAAAGTCAGCTGAACTTGCCAGTGTCTCATCCGAGGGCTCTTCCATATCAGGTCAGACTCCACCAGTAGTAGCTGGTACTTTTCTCCATATATAGTTGTTCTAAGAGTGTAATGCTAATTTAACAAAGATGCAGTATTGAAATGAATCACAATAAGATCATCTTTATTAATTTACATAAGCAACGTGTACTCATCAATCATTATGCTTTATGATTAAGTTTGGAGACACATACAATATTTTTATTTCTTTAGCTCATACATTAATTTAAGCCAGTATCATTAGCTTTGCTGTTATCGTTCATGCACAAACGAAGCCCTGAATATATTTCTGGCTTTAAAAATATGACTATCAACATGCATACCCATTATGTTCTACTGCCCCCCCAAGCAAAGCAGTCTAGAACCGGAGCTGGTTTGTAGTTCAATTCACTAGTGTTCTCTAACAAACTACTGAGGCCTTCACAGAACAGGTGTATTTATACTGAGACTAAATCACACACAGCTGGAATTTATTAACTAATGAAGTGACTTCTGATGGCTATTGATTGCACTGGATTTTGTTTAGGGGTATCAGCATACAGGGGGGCTGAATACTTTTGCATGTCATACAGTGAACCCATGCCTCGCGGATTCACCTATTCACGGAATTTTCTCTAGAACATTTCTACGTGTTATTCGTGGAAAACCCACAAATTCGCAGTTTGTTCTGTAGAACATATGTACTCTACAACATTTGGGTATGTTCATGCTCCAATACTCGAACACAGGCCAGCTGTCATTGGTTGATCTGCACAACACATAGCCACTTTCGCGGGAGCCGTAGACCTGACTAGTTTTGCTTTTCTTTTACCCCTAAGATCCCACCTAAACATGCACCCAGCTTCTTCTCAGGCTTCCAGCACAAAGTGTAGGTGGCGAAGTGAAAGCAGCCTGCAGAGAGCGAGAGAGAGAGAGAGAGAGAGAGAGAGAGAGAGAGAGAGAGAGAGAGAGAGAGAGAGAGAAAACTTTATTTTATATGTCTTCACATGTGTTTCTGAAGTGTCAAGGATGATAGTTTAAGGCATATGGTTGGATTTAACCATCAGAGGTGGTAATACTTCATGTAGGACACAGAAAAGACCAAATGTAAATAGAATTTAATAACAAACAGAGTGATTTTAGAACACCGGTGAAGATAACTTTCAGACTCTCCCCTGATTGGTGGAGCGCGTGCGCCTCTCACATGAGGGCTGCTGGGAAGTGAAGTTCGCAGCCTCTCAGCTCTCCATAGAAGTCCTGACACATTTAGGTGGGGTTACAAGTATTCGCGGATTCGCGCTATTCACGGTAGGTTCTGGTCCCTAACCCTCGCGAATACGGGGGGTTTATTGTACTTTTAAGATTTTTATTTGATTAAAATTTTGAAAACCATGTATAATTTTCATTCCACTTCACAATTGTGTGCTACTTTGTGTTGATCTATCACTTAAAATCTCCATAAAATACATTTAAGTTTGTGGTTGTAAGGTGACAAAATGTAAAAAAGTTCAAGGGGCATGAATACTTTTGCAAGCCACTGTACCCTGCCTGAACTAGGGTTACTAGGACTAAAACGTGAGGTCTTCTTGTTGGCTCACCAAAATTGGGGCTAGTGCAATTTAGACAAATGATAGGAAGATGATGGGTGGTGCTGGGGGAAAATGGCTTCTATTGACTCCATAGTCTTACTGGGTGACTTCAATGCTGAGGTGGGGAAGGATGGAGGAGCGTGATTGTTAGGAAGAGTCTCCTTGAACTGAGTGGTGTGTAATGTTATTGGACTTTTGTGCATGTTTTGTCCACAACAAACATCATGTTTGAGCATAAAGTGCCTCATAAGTGTACATGGTACAAGAGTACCTTGGGCCTAAGGTTGATGATTGATTTTGTATTTTTTTCATCTGACCTGATGTCATTTGTGCTGGACACTTGGGTGAAGAGAGGTGTCAATGGATCACCACTTGGGGGCAGTGGCCAGAGAAACCAGATAAACCCAGTAGAACCTTCTGGGTGGCGTGGGGATATGTGGCAGAAGCTTCCATGAGGGATGTGTGGAAGTGCTGACCTCTCCTGAATATTTATTTCAGTGGTGGAAGGAGCACTTTGAGGAACTTCTCAACCCAGTGGACATGTCCTCCAAAGTTTTCCATCAAGAGGCAGTACATGAAAGCTCTGGCAGTTTTGAATCTATCTCATTGGCTGACATGTCTGCAGTAATCAAAAGCATCCTTGGGGGCAAGACTGCAGGGGCGGTTGATATTTGACCAGAGATATTGAAGGCACTAGACAGGGTAGGGGTGGTGTGGTTAACATCATTCTTCAATGTCGCATAGAGAACAGCTTTAAGATTAGCAAAGTGGGATGGTGGGTCTATTTAAAAAAAAGGGGAATCAGATTATGTGTTCCAATCATAGGGGAATTGTAATGTAACCTGACCTCAGCCTCCCAGGAAAAAACCTATGTCAGGGTACTGGAGAAAAGATTGGGTTGTCAAACCAATGATTCATGAGGAATAATGTGGATATTGCCCAGCTATGGAACAACTGACCAGCTTTTTATATTCTGTAGCATGTGAGGGGTCCTGGTAGTATGCTAATCCAATCTACAACTGCTTTGTGTATTTAGAGAAGGTGTATGACTGGGTGACACAAGGCTTACTGTAGGAGGTGCTGCTGTATGGGGTTACTGAGCCACTATTGCAGGCAATTCAGTACCCCTACAAATGTAGTGAGAGCTGCTTGGCATTAAGCCTAGGCTGTTCAAGGTGGGTGTTGGACTCTGTCTAGGGTGCATCCTGTTTCCACTGGCATTCATGAACAAGATATCAAGGCCCAACCAAGGATGGAAGCGTGTCCAGTATGGGGGGGGCTAGAGATGATAATTATGGCTTCATGTTATCATCCACAATGGATGTACTTGAAAGCTTTGCAGCTGACTGCAGCAGTAGGGATGAAAATCAGTACCTCCAAATCTGAGGCCATGGTTCTTTCCTAGAAGAAAATGTGATGCACCCTTCAGGTGAGGGGATCTGTCCCTGGTGGAGGAGTTTAAGTAACTTGGGATCTTTTTCATGATTGGAATAATAATGGGTTGGGTCAGCATCAGTAGTTTTGCGTCAGTAGGTCACCACCCAAATCACAAGGCACCTGACCACCATTACTGCCTCCCACACAGGAAGTGGGTGCATGTAGGAGTCAACCCATGTAGCTCCTTCAGGTTGAAACTGACCGGCCCCTATGGGTAGAGGTCAGACCACCAGGTGTTCACCAAGGTGCCCCTTTCCCAGGCCTGGATCAAGGTTGGGGCCCCAGTAACCCTATTCTGGGTGAGGGAACTAGGGTCTTGTTTTTTTTATTTTTCATGGTGGTCTTTTTGTCTGGCCTGTCACCAATTTGTCATGGGAGACCCTACCAGGGGCTATTGCTCTGGACAACATAGCTCCAAGGATCATGCAGGCACACAAACCCCTCCACCATGATAAGGTAGCAATCCAAGGAAGGGGCAAGTTTAACAGTCTGGGAAAATGTTTTTGATGGGTGTCATTTGTGAAGAAGTGAAGGCATATCAGACTACATCAGAGTGTCTGAAATACCCTCAGACTCCAGAGAGTTAAAGGTGCCTCCATTAACCTTTTCTTAAAGGTTATTTGAAAATCCTTAAACTATGTCTGAAGAACCCTTTCTTGATATATAAGAGTTCATCCAAGATTCTTTTTTCAATTTTTTTTTTTTTTTGCAAAGGATTATTAAAGAGGTTCCTAGGGACAATTATAAGGGTTCCACTGTGCAATAATCTGAGGAACCACCAAAGATCTTTGTTTTGCTCTTCTCTGCAACAAAGTAATTACTTTATGACTAACTCTTAGGGAAGGTAGAGAAACTGAAAGCATTAAGAACAACCAGCTTTGGCTTAACTTTCTAATGCAGCTGCAATGACTCATTTTCACTTCGGCTCTCAGGGGAAAGAGGCTTACTATGTTTAGGTCCTGTTATCAATCTAAAGCACAAACATGGAAAGTATGGCTTTCCCCATAAATAAAAAAAAGAAGTGATCATCATATTTTCAGTTGTCTACAGTGTTGTATGCAAACACAAAGAAATAATTACAGTACCCTGGAAAATGTAAGTTCCTCAATTGATTATGAAATATAAACCACAAATATGAATCCATATGACTAGATGTCATGCGCAGCTGTTTCAGCTATGATATGTTCAAATAAGTCTTATACCTTATGCAACAGCTTACCCTCTCCAATCTGATATATACATATACACTACATAAACAAAATTACTTGCATACCTGCTCATTCACTGTTTCTTCCTAAATCAAATGCAATAAAGAGTTTATCCTGCTTTTGTTGAACTGTCCAGGGAAGGTTTACTACTACATTTTGGAACATTGCTGTGAGGATTTGATTGCATTCAGCAAAAAGAGCATTAGAAAGGTCAGAATGTTGAATCACCACCCTACCTAATGCCCAACTCATCACAAAAGCACCCTGCTCATCCCAATGGAGCACAATCATTCCACAGAACACTGCTCCACAGCTCAATGCTGGGGGGTGTAATTCTCCTCTAGCCCACACCTGACATTAGGCATGGTGCCAAAAGGTTCATAATTATCTGCTCTAAAGAGTCCTATTCTATTGGCAATGCTTCTGTACAGGGACCAAACAAGCTGTGTATGTGTGATTGTGTACATCTGTGTCAGCAATGGGTGCTACTTAAAGTAGCTGAATGCATTCATTAGATGGGGTGTCCACAAATATATGGGCATACAGTGTTATGACAACTTTCACTCTGAACATATTAGGGAATCCCAAAACGCCTGCATTCTCCTCCTCTCTGCTCTCATTTGTTGATCTGCAATGCAGTGCCAGGCTTTCCCCCTTGTAACTGTCCCCCCTCCTGTTCTCACTTACTCCCCCCTCTGACTAATCCACCCTCCTCTAATGTCTGTCTCTCCCTTTGCAGTACACTGTGGTAGGCCCCTGTAAGTGCTGCAGATCATAGCCTGGCTGTGTTGCCACCCACCAAGCTTGGAGCAGCTCAGCTCCTGCCTGAAGAAGTGTCACACCTCCCCCTACAGTAAGATGACGACAATACAGCCTAAACAACAAACAAAACTCAGCAACATGAACACTGACAAAAATGATTTATATGGCAAGTACTATTACTTTGATTAAAGATTCAACTGAAAAGTGATTATAATGATAGTTATGGGTGTGAGTTTCAGAATATGAAGATATTCGTTAGCAGTTTATTTTCCCCCCTCTAGCTGAGTGGACAACGGTTTGGCTGACCTCTCTGGGCATTGTCAGAACTGTGGAGTGTTTTATATGGGTGAAGTGCCGGATGTCATAGAAACGGGGACAGGGGGCGCTCTGATTGGTAGAGAGGTTGGGATCATCCGTTGTCGCTTGCAGGGAGAAGTGCTGAGTGGACCCTCCTTTTTAAAGCACCCCCCTCCTCCCTGCTCTCCCCCATGGAGTTCATGGCCTCCTATTATCCAGCAGATTTGTTTTTTTTTCCATCCTGGTTGAACTTTCTAGTGTGAGAGCAAAAAACTCCATTAGGATCATATATGTGCCTTTGCAGGGACGCAGGGGGCATAACCTAACAAATGTGTGGGGTCAATTGGTAAGGACTGCTTTCCACTTTCTCTTTCTTACAGGATGTGATGGAAATGTACAAAATATTCGGGTTAGAAGGCAACAAAGCAGATGGCTAAGATAAAATTAAGTTGTGGCTTGGACTGTGAGTACAAATTAGGACTGAGTTCAGGTTGGATGTTTTTTGTAGCTGTTGAGCTGATGCTGTTTCATCCTTAGATAACTTGGGTAACTTTATTGTACACTGGTTGTGTACCTTAAACATCAGTAAATGTGCCATGTGTTTTGGATTTAGTTCTCCTGAACTGGACCAATATACTGATTTCTAATGTAAAGACATTTTATTGAGTATTACACCAATGACATGATGTTCAAGGAGTTTTTGGGAGACCAGTCCATCATTTTACTACAGTACTCTTAACCAACGTTCCTAAATGACTCCAGGGATTTCAGTATTCTCTTCTTTTCAACCTTCATCAAAGGAAAAGTAAAAATGCTCACTGAGAACTAATCAGAATATAAAATGCTGCATAGAGTGTTTGAAGTATCTAAACATTACAGTTTGGTGGTGTGAATGTGTCTTAAATTGGACAACATCCAAAAGAGGCGTAGACCTCGAGCTCCAGAAGCACTGAAGTCTGAAGAAATCTAGGCAGATTGAGAAGACATCATCGATGGGTTGACTCAAGGTCAACCTTACTATGAGAAAGGCCTTATATTGGGGACATTTACTGGAAATATATGATGGCAAAACATAAGATGGGTGTGTCCAGACATTCTCTAAATCTTCACTCAAGGAACAAAATAGGTTGCACAATCTTCCCTGACCTCAGTCTGACCACCAATCTCATGACAGGCCATCTCCTGAAAGGTAGAACTGGGCGAGGAAAAAAAGAAAGAAGAAAAACAAGGCAGCTAAACAAACAATGTTGCTCTCGCTACATTTAACATCAAGCCCGCCGGGGACACAACAATGGCTTCAGCAAGGCCCTAGCACGTCTAAACATTGCTAGATCTATCTCTGGCCAGTTGGGCCGTGCTCGACCAGCAAAAGCTGAACAATTGAAGGTTTTATATTTTCCATCGTGCTCAGCAGTCAGAACTTGGTGGGGCTGGGAGAGCTAGGACATATATACAGTATAAAAGCGTAGGACAATTATTCAGGTTGCAGAACATAACCCCATATGTGCCAGAGTGCTTTTACCAAAGAATGTGAGAGAGCTTGTGGGTCTGAAGGTGTCGTTATTCAGGAAGGTCAAATTGTTGCTATGGTGCTTCGGTGAGGAGTGTTACTGGTTGAGGTACTGTTCTGTTGATTTTTTTTGCTTGTTTTTTTTGGTCATGGAAAAAGGGAGGAGCCTGAAATGGGGATTGAAGTCCAATGGGGATGTGTCCATTAGAGTGGAGCACAATGTATGAAGAAAAATGTCCAAGGAAAAGCTCATGGCCTGTGCTATTTAAAAGTAGAAGCAGACTGAATTTGAGAACACATTTTTGATGGAGCATATTTGAGTCACTATATCTTAGTGAAGAGGGTGTTTGCACATGATTGTGCCATCTCTACCAACCAGCACAGCTACATTAGGCTGAAAACATCCACTAGAGGTCTCTAGAAATTTAACATTTTCTTTTGACTGAATGCAAAGCAGCAATGCCTGGTAGATTTAAGCTTTAGCAAATTCTGAAAAAAACATTGATTTTATACAAATGAGTAAATCCCAAAAGTTAATAAAGTTAGCATGTTACCGCATTTCTGGTTTCTATTCTGATTTTTTCATAGACTGGCATCTAAAATGTTTTGGAGAGGTGTATATTTAACCTCTTCATGAGGATGATAAAGGTTTAAAAACACTATAAAACAGAAACAGACAAAAATGCATGGTTTCATTTCATGATGAGGCTGATTCAGAAACAAACCAAAATAAACTGTTTGTAAAAACACTTCTGAAAGCATAGTTGTTTTATATTTGGCATATTTAGTTGACAGACCATTGTCCGTCCATGAGAGCATTCATAAGTTGGCACTGTTCTGCTCTCTGCATGGGATACGCTGCATGAAGAAACTCCCTACAAGATACAGCACAAAGAGAACAAAAACATGTACTGTACTTGTACTATATCACACAGTAAGTAGGGCTGCAAGAAATATTGATATAGTTGAGTAACACAATATTATGTTTTGTGATACTGTATCAATTCTCAAAAATACAGAATGGATTTTTAATGAATAGTTCAGATGTAAAAAATAGTGGTTCATGTTGTGCTTTGTTTAAACCCCCAACCACTTGATGACAGAGTTGTAATCTTCAGCCATTAGACTGTTCACCAAGTAGAACAAGTAGTGTAAGGATTCACCGCTGACTGTTTTCCTAAAATTAGATTTCAAACATCAAAATATATCACCTCACTTACTGCATCACACAGCAATTACCTGAAATAAAGCTAACACAAGTTTTTGTAAATTAAGTGAAAGATAAGATACAAAGGGCTAAACGTTTACAGTGTTAATGATAAACGTAAAAAATTCATAAAAAATGGTCTTAATTTCTAAATTCAGCCATAGCACAGAGTGCAAGGGAGAAACTTGTGGTTAGATTAAGTTTGAACAAGGACAATTTTTTCAGAGGTGGGATTACACGACTTGATTCTGGAGAGAAAATTTTGCAATATGATTAATATTTACTAATAATAAATATGTATTAATTATTAGTAAATATTAATGCATTACTTACAAATGATTATTAATAATATTGTATTAATAACTACTCATTACTATTATGAATAGTATACTAATAACTATTGATCATTATTAGTAATAATAAAATAATAACATTAATATTAATATTAATCATTAATAAAATATTAATGCACTCTTAAAAGCATAAAAGTATCAACCAAATCTGTGGTCCACCTTGTTTGTCAACTTCACTACAACACATTACCACCAATTTTACACTTATGTTTGGAATGATTGGTCAATAGACCTCATTTACATAAAATTATACTTAGAATTATATATACATATTATATCCAAAAATTATTAAATGTTAAAAATTTTTTTACTGCATTCTGATTGGCTGTTTGCGGTGAATTCCGAGCATAAGAGCATAAAAAGCTCTGCAAGCCTGTGAGAAGTGTATGAAAGTGAAAAGTGTGCTCTTGACATTTTGCCAGTGAACCAGATGGAGTGACAGCGGGGATGACCAATCACACATTAGCAACAAACAGCAGAGCCAATCGATGGGCTTGTCGGTGCTCTAAAGGGAAACAGGCTTTAGCGGCCTGTTTTCCACTGAGTCCTAGTGCTCCAGTCTTCTACGTTCAGTATAGCGTAACACTGTTTTTGGACTGTAAAAGCTACAGGGGACCAAAACTGCCTTTTGAAAAAGTGCAGGGGATACCCCCCAAAGAAGTGGCAGCAAGAGCAATTTTGGGGATGTAAGCGGTCAAAACTCCACTATCACCTAATACCAGGATGTGTGCTTTCTACTTACAACTTTATTATTTATCAAGCTCAGATGTTTTACGATCTACACATTAATGTAAATGTTTACCATTAAACTGGTATACTTAACTGACGTTCTCTGCTTAAGGTTTCCCAAGGGGACGCTACTGAGAAGCTGGCTCACCAAGTCCCGACCCAGACTGCTGCTGCTTATCGCGGGCTTGAAGAGGCCTCAGGTCACCCTCATGAGAAGGAAAAGGATGAAGCGCACAAAAGTAGCAAAGGCCACGTAAGCGGTAAATATGGCTATTTTTGCATGTTAGGTTAACCCCTCAATTCAATCCAGAGCTTCTGGTGAGGGGGAAAAGACTCAGGAGGCAAAACCATGCAGGGAGGTTCAGGACAAAATCTTACTAGAGTTGAAGATTTGACTCTGCGGGTCAAAATGTCAGGAGTGGATTCCTACTTTATTGACTCCTTGTAATATTTGTGTGTGCACTGTACTATGACTCAAATTACAGTAATACCTTTGACCTGTCCCTGGTGCTGTGCCGTGTAGGGTCAAGTGGATTTGAGGACTCATTGGTCATCAAGGATATCCCCAAACTATAGCTCAAATTTAGTCACACTACATTTGTGTTCTATTAGTATCTCAAAATATTACATGAATAAATTATGAAAAACAATCAACAGGGATTCAGGCTGATAATACAAATTCTATACAGACATCAAAGTATTATTTCATGTCCACTCAGGAGGGAGCCTGCACGTACAAATACAATATATTTAAAAAATACATTTCCATTGCATAAGTACAATGAAAATTTCAATATTGTCAAATTGGGTATTTTTTTTTACATCTTAAAATTGCATAATATAACATGTTCAACTGTACTTTAGCACTTTTAGAAAATTTGTGACCCCGCCAGGGAAAACCAGGCCAAAGTCACTGGGCAATTTACTGAGATATCGTGTCAATATTGTGTCACTCACATTAGCAACAAGACTTATCCAGTCAGTTTTATTGCTGTAAATGAATGAGAACAGTCCCAGATATCTATCGAAGTACATATTTTGATCAAAAACAAAACTTAAATTCACAAAAAAGTTGTTTTGAAAAAAAAAAAACAAAGACTGTGGGGGGTCACATTTATAATCGAACAACACTATATTCCTCCTTATTGCTTCATTTGTGTGTACATTTTATTCACCTTCAATGATGTTTTCATGCAGAAGGATTTTACAGAAATCCCTAAGGTAGCTGAACATTCATTTTTGTTTACCGTATGTTTGCTACACTTACAATTACAAAAATAGGTAGCTAACTAGAATGCTAAAACCAGTTCATGTTGAAGATACAGATAAATAGCTCTCTAGTGTAGTGAACACAATGCATGAAAAGATCAACAGAAGATTCTGTCTTTTGCCCAACGAGGAAAAAATAACTCTCATTCTAAAACTTAACTGAATTTGTGTGGTGTTGGTGTGTCTTTAAGAAAATGTCAAATTTTCATACCAGTTTTAATGACCGTCAACTACATCAATTTGGCTGACGCACAAAAGGATTAACAACCAGTTACCAGTTGATTATTTACAAATGTACATGGTGACAAGCCTGGGAAGCCATGATGCTGTTTTTTAGTTCATTACTTCATACCCAGTGTGTGGCCAAAAGACACTGAATGAGTCCAGAGTGAATGGTATTGTTTTAGGATATACTGTTTAAGATATGCACATTAATTTCATAAGACCTTATATCCTTCATTTGCATTGCAGAACCTGCAATCGAATGCCACATTTCACTTGAGTCGTTGACCCAGAGAGCATCCCTGCCTGCTGTAGAAATGGAAGAAGCCCAAGACACGGAGGAACTAATTTATCAATCTGTGCCAACTCAACGAACTAAAAGCAAAAGCCAATCCAAGAGGGGCTCAGGGTTTGTTGTGAAAGCAAGAGACCCACCACAGAGGTCCAGGCCCCCCGACTAAAAAATCTGGACCCACCCTCACCCCACATACGGCCATTTGTACATCCTTCCTCTATCAAAATACACATCTGTTACGGTTCATGACACTACACTGGGTTTGACTGTACATGATTTTTTCTTTCAAACACTTGGTTGAACAGAAGTGCTTTTCTATTCCTTCGTCCTTTGGTCAGAGTTTTTGATTTTGTTCCAAGTGATTGTGTGTGAGTGGATGGATATAAGAAGAAAAAAAAATTCAGTGCCAATATCTTTGGCTAGTGACTTATGGTAAGACATCACCAGTGGGCTTATGATCAATACAGCTCTCCTCAAACATACTGTCCATCTGAAAAATTATAAGGCAGTCAAAGGAAATCATTTAGTATATCAGACAATAATAACTCTATAATATACACAACTGCTTTATAAATGATAACGCTGTAGTACTCATTACTGGAGGCAACTAAAACAATTCACTTTGTGATAAAGAAGCAGCTGGTTTCTTACATCAGTTGTGGCAAAACGTGCACCAGTACCAGGTTCCTATTACCAAAGCCCATCTTAGACTAGATGACTGGAAAGCACTGTAAATGAAAAAAATGAAGTTTGCACAGTTTGAAAGTTTACACATGAAATCAAAGCTATTTTCTTATTTGAAATTCTGTCATTTGTGTTTATATTGTCTTTTACTTTTCCTCTTAGCTCCTATGTCACCATGACATATAGATCTGTTGCAGGAATCGGACACATTTGATTTCTTTATAGGTTTACTTCATTTTTCATCAAATAAAACAAGGTAACACTTTATATTAAGCAGTCCCATTTGTCCTTTTGTAACCATCTTAGTGCAGAAAGAAAGAAAAACTTTGCTAAATCTGAAAATTAAATCACTCTTTTGAAAGTCTTCATATTCTTTACCTCACTTTCTATTCAAGAGAAACAATCAGAGAAACCCAGGTGACTCGTAGGACATGCAGACACACACATAAAAATTCAACCATCATATTAATCACAATTACCACTTAATATAAAGTGTGACCAAATATTTACTCGTGTGACTATAAATAAAAAATCTGTCAAAAATCTCTTAAAGAATTGTTCCATTTATCAAAGCTGCACTGCATCATCTGTGAGCATGTAGCTGTCCAGATATTAATGATTATAGTCGTACATCAAAACACCAGAATATGTTCATTGTAGCTCATTCATATATTGATATTCATTATACACAGTGACATTTCAAGCCTTTTTGATTTAGTGATGATCAGTATGGTTTACAGCTCAAGAGTTGGCTGGGCAGTCAAACAGTAATATTATAGTCAGGAAACCATTAGTAGCTTTGGCACCATTGGCAGGTACTATATACTGCTGGAAAAAGAAATGGGCATCTCCATAAAGCTTGAAGAGCATGAAGTGCTCTAAAATCTCCTGGTAGATGGCTGCATTGACTTTAGACATAAATGCAGTGGATCAACACCAGCAAATGGCATGGCATATGGCACCCCAAAACCACCACAGACTGCAGAAACTTCTGTGCCTTTCTACTGTTTCTCTAGACTTGATTTAGGAGCTTGATTTCCAAAATAACTGCAAAATTGGACAAATGATAGTGGACATCATAGTGCAGTTCTTTTTGTCTAATCTGACTAATCTGTCTCTGGTTCAGGAGTGACCAGATGTTTTAGCCCGAGAGAAAGACACAGTATTTATACTGTTTGAATAGGAAATTACTCAAACTTTAAATGAAATATTCTAATAATTTGAGATTCTGAATTATTGGTTTTCATGAGCTGTAAGTTATACTGGTCAACACTAAAACAAAAAGCTTGAAATCACTCTACATACAATGAATATAAAATATACGACAGGTTACATTTTTTAATTAATGAGACTTTTCCCAATTTTCTAATTCTTTTATGTATACTGGCGCATTAAAGTTTGTGAAACCTTTTGATATGTCTAGATTCTTGCATAAATTTGACTTTAAAATTCATCAGGTTGTCATACTAGTCCTAAAAGTAAATAAAGAGAAGCACATCAAACAAATGAGAAAAATATTAGACTTGGTCTAATTAGACTTGGCCCAATATTAGTCTTTATTAAGAAAATTATCCAGTATTGCATGTCTGTGAGTGGCAAAAGGTTGGGAAACATTCATTTAAGTATCCGAGGTTCAATAACTAAATGTTTACAGTAACTGTTAATGAGTCCTACACATCAACTTGGAGGAGTCCACAAAGAGCTTATTTCTTGGACCTTCAACAATATTTGTTTGGATTGGATATTCCAAAACATGGACTTTATAATTCAACCATTCTTTGGTAGAACAACTTGTGTTCTTAGGGTCCTTGTCGTGCTGCATGACCCATGTTATCTTGATATTCAGCTCATGGACAGATGTCCTGACATTTTAGAATTTGCTGGTGTAAAAACCATCCTGTCAAGTTTCAGCAAAACAGGCCCAAACCATGATACCACCACCATCGTATTTCAGATGGGATGAGGTTTTTTTTTATGCTGAAATCCAGTGTTTTCCTTTCACCAAACATAATCTATTTTCTCCTCATCCATCCTCAAACATTCTGGCATGTCCACATGATCTTTAACAAAATGCCCAGTCAGCAGCATTCTTTCTGGAGAGTAGAGGCTTTCGCCTTGCAGTCTTGCCATGTACACCATTGTTGTTCAGTGTTCTCCTGATGGTGGACTCATGAAGCTAACCTGGGGTCCTTACACGACTTGTTCTTGGTGTGATGTTTGTTGGTCGATCTCTCCTGGGGAATAATAACGGTCTTGAATTTCCTCCATTTCTCTCATTACTCAAGTCCTCTGAAACCTCCTTCGGGACAAGAAACACTTCCATAAAAGTGCTGCGAAGATCAGATTTTGCTAGGTCCCCATTCTTTATAATAATAAAACGGCATTCACGCTTGATCGTTATCTCAGTGATTTATAACACCTGACTCAAATTTGAAATTAAGAAATACATCATTTTTCAAATGTTCTCATATTTTTGCCTCTCACAGAAATGTAATATTACATAATTTGCCACAATGAATAAGAAAGTCTAATACTTTTGTCTCCACTGTTTGGTTAGGTTCTTTGTCTACTTTTAGGTTAAATTTATACAGAAATACTTTCAAGCACTGCCAAATGACTCAAACTACTAATCAAATTTACTTATAAAGCACTTTTTACAACTGATGTCTCAAAGCAGCTTTACAGGGTTAGTAATAACAACCAAACCAAACCAAATCGCCAAATCATTAATCACTAACTCCCTTAAAACAGATCTCCCACATGGCTCTTCCTCTTGGTTGTTGGCCAGGTGTCCTTAAAGGAGGGCAAGAACCTCATGCAGCATCAATTCAGACAACCAGAGACCGTTATTGCTTTATCCATTCAAGCAGTGAAATGTTGTTTAAAAATGCATCTAGTAAACGCTTTAGCATCATGTCTTAAATATTAGATCTACCAGCAATATCTAATTTACTCTCCTGTTTTTTTTTTTTTTTAGAGTTGCTTTCATAACATCATAGTATTAAATTAGCAGTACCTTCACTTTTTGATCTGCTAAAGCAGTGGTCATAATCCCTGCTTCTGGAGACCCACCTTGTTACGGACTTCAGCTACAAACCACCTGATCCATCTCCTTCAAATGTTCATTATTATCTCGTGATTAAGGTTTTGGTCGGAGATGAACCCTACAGGAAGGTAGATGGCTGGGAGGAGGGCTGGTGAGCACTGTGCTAAATTACCTGAAAGAAAAGCTGCATGTATAAAATGTGATAAAAGCTGCATATAAAGAGTTTTAAATGAAAGGTGTTTTTCTTGTTGAGCCATTTGTTTTGATCCAGTTATAATGAAATTTACACACAATGTAAAGAGCAACAGGATTTTTCAAACTATCTTTCAGAAACTGAAAAATGAGAAAAATGTAGCTTCCAGTTTTTGCAAATAAATTCTACAAATATAGGCAGAATGTTGGGTAGTTGGATCCACACAGTCGCGTCTCATCTCCCACTAAGGTGTTATTGTGCAGGACCAGTCACATGGAGGAATGGCCAAATCCAGCCTAGTGTTAGTGTTACTTTGCAGTGAATTTCTGCTGGATGAGTCTGTACTTGAGCAGCTCCTGCTCAGACACTGAAGGCTGTAGGACGTCAAGGGCCTGGACAAAGTCCTCAGCATACAGCGTGAGCATGTCAAACTCCGACTCCAGACCTGGACGTGAGAGAAAGTGAGAGTGAGTGCGCGAGAACATGAGAAAGTAAGAAATGTGCAAAGTGGAAGAAAAAGAAAGGCGTCTGTCAGATTTGGACTTTTTGAAAGGTTTTCTTTTCTCTGAGGGGTTTTATTGCTCTTTATTAAACATGCTTCTTATTTAACACATGAACACAACACTGTACAATGACTGAAGTAAAAGTGGTTGAAATGTCAAATGAACACTGGTGTCTCTTCTTATCCTGCCATACAGTCTACTGAGGAGTGGACAAATGAAGAGCTACATGCCAAAGCCGTGATATTTAACATTAATGACATCCTCACCTCTGTTGAATCAACTCAAGGCTGACGGGAAATTACCTTTGTTTTGACATTTTCATTTAGCTTCTTATTGGCTGGTTCACCTTTTTTAAGCTACTTGCAAACACATATAGTGGGTCTTGTTTAGCTCTTGATGTCCTGATCTATGACTGTTACAATGATAACACTTTGACTGAGATTTAACTGTCATATAAATACACTATATGGACAAAAGTATTGGGGCACCTGCTCATTCAATGTTTCTACTGAAATCAAAGGTTTTTAAAAGAGTCATCATGCTTTTTGTTAAGAGTACCTGTCTCTACTGTCCAGTGAAAACGTTCTATTACATTTTGGAGCATTGATGTGAGGATTTGATTGCTTTCATTGACAACAGCTTTAGTGAGGTCAGGATGTTGGATGATCATGACGTAACTGCTCAACTCATCTGTAACGTTTTGGATGGAGCACCATCATCCCAGAAAACACAGCTCTACTGCTCCACAGTTCATTGTTGACTGGCTTTATACCCCTCTAGTCCACACCTAGGTGTAGTGCCAATAGGTTCCTGTTTATTTGCTCCAGAGAGCCCTATTTTACTGGCAGTCCTTCTCTACAAGGACTAGACCAACTGTGTGTGTGTATTTGTACATCTGTGTCAGTAATGGTGCAAATCAAAAAAGAGGTGTCCACAAACATTTGAACATATATTGGAATTGCATTAATCACTGAAATTACTTAAAGGACAATTCTAAAGTGGCCAAATTAAGTGATCAGCTGTCCTACTTACTGTCTGTCCATAATCAGTAGCTCAACACTGACCACAATGTTTTTTAAACAAACATTACTGAGCGCCAGATTAATCACAGTTTCAGCTAATCCTGCTTTCTTTTGTTTTTCATTTATTTACCTCAAAATACTTGATAACAATTCACATTCTGCTTATTTAAAAATAAATGTGACTGTAAAAAAATCATCTGTCAATTATTTCAATGATCTAAAACCACCAAAATTTCCAAAACTAATCATGATCAGGTGATGATGTACTAATCATCACAGCCCTAGTCTGATCAGGCTGTTAAAGTGCAACTATATTAAACTTGAACAGTGTCAGGTCACATCACTGTGATCAAACTGAAATAAGAGATCAGTTGTCTATGTGACAAGTGACAAGCCAACTAACAGATTTAAAGACTGCATGTATAGTGAGGAAAATAAGTATTTGAACACCCTGCAAATTTGCAAGTTCTCCCACTTAGAAATCATGGAGGGGTCTGAAATGTTCATCTTAGGTGCATGTCCATTGTGAGAGACATAATCTAAAAGAAAAAATCCAGAAATCACAATGTATGATTTTTTTATAATTTATTTCTGTGTACCCCTCCTTGAACTGCCACCTTATAGCGGTGGAGGGGTTTGCGTCCTTGAATGATCCTAGGGGCTATGTTTTCTGGGGCATTATGCCCCTGGTAGGGTCTCCCATGGCAAACAGGTCTTAGGTGACAGGCCAGACAAAGAGCAGTTCACAAAAACCCTTATGAAAGTAACATCAAAAAGACCAGTGACGTCGCCAGGCATGGCGCAGCCGGGGCCCCACCCTGGAGCCAGGCCCGGGGTTGGGGCTCGTATGCGAGCGCCTGGTGGCCGGGCCTTTGCCCATGGGGCCCGGCCGGGCCCAGCCCGAACTGGCGACATGGGTCCGACCTCCTGTGAGTTCACCACCCACAGAGGCAACCGTAAGGGGCCGGTGCAGTGTGGATTAGGTGGTAGCCGAAGGCGGGGACCTCGGCGACCTGACCCTCGGACAGAGCAGCTAGCTGTTGGGACATGGAATGTCACCACGCTAGGGGGAAAAGAGCCTGAGCTTGTGCGGGAGGCTGAGAGGTACCAGCT
>BRDA01090305.1:0-11503 GCA_036984385.1 Crenuchus spilurus
ATTTGTTTTGTAAATAGTTTTTTTTTTGTTCTTCTTATTATTATATTAAACACCTTTGCACTAAAGTGCTACTGCGGTTTTGCCATCTGTTTGGTTGTAAGAATAATTCCCACACCTTTTTGGGGACACAACTACCCTCACCTGGGAGCAAGGTGTGACAGAATTATATCAGAGAATTCTAAAGAAAATGTCAGGACATCTGTCCATGAACTGAATCTCAAGAGAAGGTGGGCCATGCAGCAAGACAATGACCCTAACCACACAAGCCGTTCTACCAAAGAATGGTTAAAGACCTGAATGTTTATTTGCAGTTATTGCTGAAAAGTGGGGTCACACCAAATACTTAAAACAAATGTTCACATATTTTGCTTCTCACAAATGTCTTATAGGATCATTTCCCTCAATAAATAAATGACCAAGTATAGTATTTGTGTCTCATTTGTTTAACTGGGTTCTCTTTATCTACTTTTAAGACTTGTGTGAAAGTCTGATGATGATTTAGGTCATATTTATGCAGAAATATACAAAATACTAAAGGGTTCAGAAACTTTCAAGCACCACTTTAAAACCATTCTTTACCGAAGAACCCATTTTAAGAGTGTAAT
The DNA here is from genome assembly GCA_036984385.1 of Crenuchus spilurus. NCBI lineage: Eukaryota > Metazoa > Chordata > Actinopteri > Characiformes > Crenuchidae > Crenuchus > Crenuchus spilurus. Next base: position 606 of record BRDA01090305.1, read on the forward strand.
AATTTAAGTAAATGCTAATGCTAGTCATAACTCCTAATTTTCTAACTGAATTATTGTGTTTTAAAGTATTTAGAGTAGCTTATAATAGTAATTCATGATGCAGTGAAATATTAAACATAAGTGACACACAGCCTGCTTTTTATTAAAATAGTAACCATTTAAATTCACAGGACATATGCTTGAAATATTGCAGGGTCAGATTAAATGTTGAAAATTTACAAAAGATATTCACGTCAAAATTAAATCATCCCTGAAACTGCATATTAGTAAAACAAAAGTTTTTTTCCAAGTATGTGAAACAGGCTGGTGGTTTGGTTTTTAGCACTCTTGTCTCTCATGGCTGAGGTCTGATTTGATTCCCCATATAGATGGAGTTTCCTTGTTCTCCCCGTATCTGTGTGGGTTTATTCCAGGGTCTCCAATTTCCAAACTTCATTGAAACCATTTAATCTCAAGATTAACATTTATTTATTTTAAAGATCAATGTTAGGGTGAAGAAAGCATTCACTTCAACTAAAAGCTTTGCAGTGAGGAAAACTCATGTCATTCTCTCTTTCATATACAATCTAGCCTATATCCAACATACAGTTCCGATATCCAGTATAACTACAGCTCATCTGTTATCACTTTTAATTTAGCAGCATCCCTCTACTCATCATCAACAGAAAGATTCCACCAGGCCATCCCTGATGCTGACATGTAACAGTTTAAAACTAGTCTTTACATGCTTGAAAGTAGAACCCAAACCCTATTAACTGGCACTACCATGATGCTTCTGTGCACTCTGACTGTAATTATGAAAATAAGTAAGTGTAGAACAGTGTAATTTCTAGTGATGATTTATCTTTTACATACGTCTAAACACCTTTTCCTCAAAAGGAACTGTCAATACAGTCAATAGCACCACTGCAGAACAAATTTCATGCTCTTAAAGAGGAGACAGTTATTCTCTCTCACAAGTATGAGGGTAGATCAGATTATCTATATGGACATGGATCCAGACCAGAATATTTACTGATGATCTTTTCATCAACAGGTACTGTAAACCTTATATACCCTCAATTCCCCACAACTGAATGCTGCATTGAGTACAGATGATTATGGAGTGGATGTGTTGATCTTCTCTGCTGTAGTGTCAGACTCTGAACTCTACTAGTGAGTCCCACTCCTATCAGATTTATACAAAACATCACTAGAAGGGGGAGATCTGGGGTTCATTTTCACTAAAAAGAGCAACTGAGTCTCTGTCAGATCAACACACTGAGTTCACTGAAGACACTGTTATTGTCTTTTAGTCTCTGAAGATCAGTGACAATGTTTCTCTGTGTTTTGGTGATCTTTACTCAGCTTGAAGGTGAGTAATTCAGATGAACTCAATTTAACCTAAAACTTCTAATTGTAGATAAATTTCACATTTGATGATATTTCTCATTTGATTTTATTTTAATACTTGAACTGATTTAATGACCTGAGGTGTTTTCTTTGTAGGAAATACTGTTGCAGATGGAATACAACCACTGTCCATTAAAAAGCATGTTGTGGAGGGAGCAGATGTCACTCTCTCCTGTAACTACACAGCAGCTTTAGTAAACAATTTACAGTGGTATCGTCAGCATCCAGAATTCCTCATTTTCCTCACTGAGTATAAAAATGAGTCTAATCCTGCTTTGTTTGGCATCAAAAGCTGACAAACAAATCACACATGTGGATCTGATGATATCTCGTACTGTAGTGTCAGACTCTGCACTCTAATGTGTTCTGCAGCCCACAGCAGGGGCGGTACTAGGGTCAGGCTATGGGGCTATAGCCCCAGGTCATTATATCAAACCCAGAAACGATCAACGAACAACCGCTCCGCACCCCATCTTCCGCCCACTGAACAAAACTGTTTATGAAATCAGAACATAGTACAAAATAATCATGTAGCTCAGAGACACATAAATGCAAAAATCCAAAGAGAAATTCTAAAACTGGTAGGAAAAGTCCATGATGACATGGTCAATCAGGGAGATACAGTGACAGCCACTAACAACTTGATTGACAAAATTTGTTAGTGTGTCTAGCTTCACCATATTCATCAAATACTATAAAAAAGAAGTGATGACAAAATACTCTTTACAAGGTACATTCAGTAATGTATTCTGCTGTATTCTAATAAATGCAGTGTTTATTAACCTGCCTGTACATCTCCTTCTGACAACTAACATTAAGTCCATTAGTCAACACTGCGGGTAACAGGTGAGTATTTTGGAGATCACATCTTAAAATACATTGGCAGAAACAATCAGCCTTAAACCACCAACAGGAGAGATCAGCTAAACACAAAGTTATTTGATGAGGCTGAAAAGTTACATGAGACGATTCCATATAAAAGTGTGAAATAGTAACACACTGTCTAGTAATCCAGAGCTTGCAAGTCTGAAGAACTGCTGACTGTCTTAGTGTCATGGTGGGATGGCTGTGAGAGATGGTGGACACAGTCCCGGAGTAGAAGAAAAAGTGGCTTAATGCTGTGAACACAAGCACTAAATAAAGGAAACACTGAACTGAAAAACAAACAGCATAGACATGATACACACTAGATACAGAACACACACACAACATCATGACCAGCAACACAACTGAGAAATGCAGGGCTATATAAAGTGAGTGTGAAAAAGTGTGTCTGTCACAGTGCAGGTCGAGCAGATGAGATGACAGGAAGACAGTATATATCCAAACTTGATATTTTTATTTACACCGAAGTAGATACAGAGCAAACAGTAGAGGACACCAAGCACTGACATGTAACTACCTTCACATACAGTGAGCGACTAACACACAGACTAACAGAGGAAGCTTATATAGGAAGTAATTAGTGACACAGGAGGGAACGGCCGTGAACAATGAGGGGACATCACTAGGGGTGTGGACAATGACGAAGTGAAGACATGCCGAGGACGAAAACAAACACGAATGACAGTGAGGGGGCAAGGCCCTGGATAGCTGAGAGTGACACTGACTAAAACATTTCTGCAGCTCACTATGAGCACTTTAGTGATACTCAGAACACAATTTATTTACTTTTGACTATCATGTCTAATGATATTCACTACTTCTAATAAATTATTTAGAAGTTAATAAGACCAGCCGCTAATGTACAAACCCTTATGTTAAAGTAAACTTTCATACAAAATAATCACCAGATCATAAACACAGCAGTACACTGTGATATAGATATATGGGTGGAGTTGTGTACCTCAGTAGAGAGCTACACTAATCCCATTCACCTCTCAGTCACTTCACATCTCTGTCAACATGCTGCTCTCTGTTCTTTTTCTTCTGTCATTACTGTTAGGTAAGAGAACTTTAATGAAATTTCTTTGTTGATGGTCACAAGAAACAAAAAAGTTCTTAAAATGTGGTAAATAAAATATGTCAAAGTTTTTTCTTAATTAATGTTCTGTTGACAGGAGACACATCAGCACAGACCATTACGTCACTTACAGGAGAAAAGCTTGTTTCAGAGGGTGAAAATGTTACTCTCTCCTGTCAGTACAGTACCAGCACTAATGATGTTCTTCAGTGGTATCGACAGTTTCCCAGATCCAGACCAGAGGTTCTCTTATATGTTTCCACATATGGAGCTAAGAGTGAGCCTTTTCCTGGTATGTCTGCCCATATTGATCAAAATAATCATGTACATCTGAGGATCTCTTCTGCTGCAGTTTCAGACTCTGCACTCTACTACTGTGCCCTGAAGCCCACAGTGACAGGAAACCCAACTACACTGTACAAAAACCCCACCTGCTGAATATAAACAGATGTAATGAGGAAAATGAATGATACACGTGAGGGTACACTTCATCTAGATTTAACTAAGCACTGAATTAGTTTTGTAGTTTTTATGTGGAGCTGAGATACAGAGGAACTATAAGTGTAATACATAAATGAATAAATCAATAACAAGTTTTACATTAAATGTACTTGAACACATAAATCATACAGAACAGTGGGGCACTTTAGGATCACAACTGTATGAGGAAATAAACAGAGATTAATAGTTCTACAAATATTACGAGAGGTTAGTGGGAACTTTTCTCATGACCAAAGCTGGTGATGATTATTAATGGTTATACAATTGTTAAATATACATTAACAGATTATTCTATTTTGACAATAAACCATTTATTAAGTGACACCAATCATGCATTCTTATTTTGAATTATTGAAAAATTATTATTATTATTATTATAATTTAATAATACTAAATAATAATTAGTAAATATTAATTGTATTACTGTACAGTGGTAACCCTACTTATGAGTTTAATCCGTGCAGGAGCCGAGCTCGTTAGCTGGTTTGCTCGTTAGCTGGATGCATTTTCCCCATAAGAATACATGTAAAACCGATTAATCCATGTCAGCCGGCCAATATACAGTATACTTTAATATGCTAAATAATGTGTTTATATGGGTTTTTAAAAACATAAATGAGACGACGACTACGCTCGTGTAGGCTGGCCGCTAATGAGAGGGAGACTGACGGTGCTTGTGTAGGCTGGCGGCTCCATGGTTACACTTATCATATGAAAAGTAAAAGTAAAATGCATCTAACTTTCTTGTTCACTACCTTTAGCTACCTTAGCGTCGCTTTCAACAGGTACTTTCACTTTTACTGAACAGCAGTCAAAAGTAATGACTGACCTCTTTTTCTACGGTAGCATCTAGGAGATGCTACGACTGCAGCGCCCCTAGCGGTTTGGCATAGTTGAAGAAATGTACGCTACTCATTCATTCATTCATTCATTATCACACCCGCTTATTCCTTATCAGGGTCGCGGTTAGTCCCCCACCCCCTCACCGGGCGCAGGGCAGGGCATTACATTAATCAACTAAGCCCAGGACAGGGCGCCAATCCATCGCTGGGCGACACACAGACACACACACACATACATACATACATACACACCTACGGACAATTTAGAGTACCCAATTCACCTGATCCCCATGTTTTTGGACTGTGGGAGGAAACCGGAGTCCCCGGAGGAAACCCACGCAGACACAGGGAGAACATGGAAACTCCGCTCAGATAGGGACTCGAACCCAAGACCCCAGCGCTGAGAGGCGAACGTGCTAACCACTAAGCCACCGTGCCGCCTTGTACGCTACTCGTTAGCTGGAATTTTAGCCGTTACCTGGAACAAAAATATTCCGAGATCTCGACTCGTTACCTGGATTACTCATTAGTAGGGATGCTCGTAAGTAGGGTTACCACTGTATTATTGTAGTAATTTTATTCCATATTATTTCAAGCTCAATAGGTTTTTGTCACTTCAGCTGTATAAACACAGTACATATTGAAATGAAACAATGTTCCTCCAGAACCAGGTGCAACACAGAACACGTGCAATGAAAAGCATACAATAACTACAAGCCCTAATAAATACATTTTATAAATACAAAATACTGCTTGTCTCAATAGACTAAGACACATTACAGGACAAAGGACAAATGTGATGTTGATCAGTACATGGCACAGAGTGATATCTAGTGGTAAGCAAGAGTCCAGCCTACAGTGTGTGTTCTTAGCAGCAGATTACAGAGTTTATATCTGCAGTTTTATCATAATTCTAACAGCAATTTTATAGTACAATGTGCAAGTATTATGCAGGCAAACACAGTGCTGTGCACATATGTAGTGGTTTTTAATTATTAAATTTAACTAAATAATGGTATTGGTATTAAAACAATCATTCATAATCATTAATTAATAACTGTACACTATAAAAATGGGAAAATCAGGATAATACAGACTAACTCAGGATTATTATTTCAAAATAAATGTACTGATTTGACTCAGTGTGCTGGGTTGTGAAACTCTTCCTAACTACTGTGTAAGAACAACTTCACTGAAGGTTTATCCATGTTTGACCATTGTTTCATTTTTTTATACATTCAAAAAGCACTCAACATATTAACTATGCATATCCATTGCACTAATTATTTGTGAAAGGGATGTGTCTTCCTCACATTTACTATAAAATATTAGTTCACCCAGTGCTGTTTCTATTGCTTCTAGAAAGAATCCATTCTACTTGATTGATAGGAGAATACTCATACCACTAAAAGTCCACCACTTTTTCTGGTTACCGCACCGCCTGCTGCAGTGTAAAAAATGAAGTGAATGGTCAATGTAGGCTGCTCAAAACTGGAGGAGGTAACATCAGCACTGCTGACATCTCAGAATGTCCAGCTTTTTTATTATTTTAGGCCATGTTAAATTACTGCTCATCTAAACAATGAAATATTAGGAGGACACTACTTTACTTTATTAACTGTAGGCTATTGATATTATTAGATGACGATTAATTGTTTGTAATATCTGATTCCTCCCCAGACACAATGGACATTAGGAGATTTTTTTTTAAAGAAGCAGAAAGTAAATCAGAATTTCCCCACAAGATTTTTTTTCTTATGGAAAGTTAGGGCAGTTATTTATTGTTAGGTGATGCATCGGCTAGCTTAACGTTAGCTATCATATTAGCTATCACTTCAGCCAAATTCAGTGATGGCATAAAATCTATTATTAGGTTGTTTTTGACAGTTAATATGAGTATATTTTGCAGAGTCTTGAGGAAATGGTTGCATCAGACTCTTACACATGCATAAAAGCAAGAGGACCCTATGAACGCTTTCAGAAAGGGCAGGTGTTACTTGGTCTTTCTCTAGTTTCTCACGTTCTTCAAGAGCTTGAGTGTCTGAACCGCTCCCTTCAGAGCAAGACTGTTAGTGGTGTCCTCAGCAGGGGCGTAGCAGCAAATTTGGGGCCCTGTACACTCTCAATGTCAGTGGGCCCCTATAAATGCCAGTAAACGAGGCACATGAATAAAAAAAGGGGGGTATTTATTGAAATAAAAAAGCATAAATAAGGTTTTAAGCTACAAACAGATCAGATTATGTTGATGTAGCTATTTACATGTTGATATATGCGGCAGAAATATTGCTGGTGGATCATTTAAGTCTCAGCACAGAGTTTCACTTTTAGCTCTGCTGTGTTAGTAGACAGGCTTTAGCACACGCACTGAACCACAAGACTAACTTACTTTAAACTTAAGGTAAACAACTCGCATTTAGGCAGCAATTCTACCAGTCAGCAGCTAACTAGCTCTCTCTCTCTCTCTCTCTCTCACTGTCTCTCTCTCTCTCTCAATCAGTCTCTCTCACTCACTCTGTCTCTCTCTCTCTGTCTCGCGAATCAACATGCCAACGTAAGGGGGGTCGGAGGGGGGAGCTCACCCTTGAATACTTGAACAACGGTCTAATCTTACCTTGTCTCTGCTCATGTCTAACCTCAGGCAGAAGAAGAGCTGACAGGACTGGCCACTGCTGCTCCAGCTGCACCAGAGCCACTGTTTGTTTCTGAAACTGGTTAAAGTTGATAACTAACGTTAGCGGCTCATAATTGTCTTTATACTTACAGCCGCAAGCAGCCTGGTTGGCAATTAACTAAACTAACGACTTCACGTGAGCCTCCAAAAATCAGCCGCAGCTGTCTGGAGTGGACTACTTTAACTTTAATTGGACTTTGCATAATAAGAAAACTAGGTTCACGTTTGGGAAAGAAAGTCGTCAACAGCTGTCTCCCCTCATTCTGCCTTCTTTCTTTTTCCTCCCTTTCTTTCTTCTTTTGAAATCCTGATTTCTGCTTTTTGGGCAAATGTAGCACCCAGGTCATTCAATCTAGGCTCACTGACGTTACACTTGTGGCTAGTCGCTGTTGGCTGGACTAAACCATTTTGGGCCTCCAAGAGTGGGCCCCAGAATGCCCACTATGTTGAGAGGACTGTGACTAAAGTTCATTCCCTCAGTTGATATTATCAATATATTTGAAATATGAATTATTAAATAATGAATTTGAAGGCCCAATTCATTTGAAATAAAAACATCAAAAAAAAAAAAACATTCAGGATTTTTATGGGACCCTCTCCCTACTCGGGCCCTGGGTAGTCAGGTCCACATTTCCCCCTACTACTACGCCCATGGTCCTCGGAATGCTGGCTGCTGTTGGCTGTATCAGAAAAATGATTCAGGTGAAGAGATCTGACACAGCTACTTGTGTAAATATAATGTAAAACACGTTATATATTTATTTTAACATGAAGTCAGACGCTAAGTTGAGAATCTCCAGAGTGGACTGACATGACATGGAGTGAAATACGAGGGAATCTATCCCTCAAAAATTTATTTTTGACCTGAAGTACTGATGCTGGTAGCACAATGCTTTTGCTAGTATTAGCCTTATTGGCTATCTCACAGCATCCAAGCTGGAGTTCACTTTTCCACATATCTTAACCAGTGGGACTTGGTAAGAAGTTACTACTGCACCTTCTCCACCACCATGGGAAAACCTGATAGCAGTCTGAGCTCCCACAAGGCTGACTTCCTCTGGCAATGTTGGAGTTCTCCACTTAATTCCCATATAGACCCAGAGTAAGTTCAAAGTTTTTTTTTCTGCACAAAATGGTCATTTAATTTGCAGCCACTATGTTCACAAGCAGCAATTTGGCCCGCAATGTTACTGACACACATTGAGAAAGGGACCACAACTGAAATGTAATTGGTAAACTTTAAATGTGTATTTGACTTGCTTTTATTTTATTGTTGGTTATGTGAACAAAGAAAGAGAATACCGATTTGAGTTCTAATTTTATTAAACTCTAAATAATCATTTTCCTACACTGGTTTCAATAAATACACCAGATAAAGATTAACCAGTATATATATTTTTTCTTTTTTTCAGAGCTAAAATATTTATATATTAAAAGTGTTAACTTTGGTATATCAGTAGTAGGTATAAATTAAGCCAAATTTTACACAGTTAAATATTACATAGAGGGTTAACTGTAATAGCCTGCTTCAGTATCACAGTATTACTGTTTGTCCCTGTTTATTTACTAGCGGCTCATAATTAAAACATTAGAGCACAAACTCACCTAAATGAAATAGCTGAGCCTAAGGTTAGGGGGCGCTACATTTTTAAAGTCCAGCTGATGGTGTTATAGGGAATTCCTTAAAGGAAAATTAACCCAAGTAAGTTTTCTGGAAGGTAAAATTTGGAAAATCAGTGTATGGGGAAGAAATAATGGCAAGTAAAATAATTGGAGGTTCTACTTCATTCAAAATTTTCTGAGGGAAGAGCCCCTAGGCCCCCTACGAGTGTCCCCCCTACATTAAAAATGCTTCCGATACATCTGATGATTCTCCGTGTGGCTTATTTTTTTATTACATTTTTATTTAGGAGAGATAAAAATCTTACAAAAAAGGATAAGACTGCCATTAACACTGTGTCCACCAGCCCTGATCTCCTACTGCTGTGTAGTAGCAGGCACAATGAGGTTGTGACAATGTTGTCTATGTTCTTGCAGCGATGATGCAATGTTATGATAAGGTTCTGTGCCTGATGGAAAGAATATACACATTCTCTGTTGAATTGATGTCTTATTTCAGCTGAAAACAAATGAACACTGTATACAACTGATACAAAATAATCCAGATATTTATTCAGTTTTATCAGTTACTAAAGCTGTATGTTGGAGTATTTGATTGTTTTCTTTTTTTCTCTTATTTAAACATTCATTTGTTTATTAATTGAGCTTTTCACAGATTGTACAGTTTTAATTTTATTTGTTACCACAAAAAAACTTGACAGCTCAATAGAGCAGCTCTCCATAGCAGGAGTTTCCTGTTGTAGTTTGTCATAACAGCCTCACTTCAGAGAGATTCACACTTAGATTTAACACACAGATCAGCTAACGAGCACAGAGATGATCATCTTTACAATGATGAGAAACCTCATTTTGATTATAACAACAGGTAATGACCGTGAACATCTGCTGAAATAGGTTTTAACAATTATATTTTATTACAATTTTAAATATTATGTTGATTCTGCTTTACTTTCAGGTGTGTTTGGTGCTGATCACATTGGACCAAATGATCAGGAGACTGATGTTGTTAGAAAAGAGGGAGAATCTGTTACACTGAAATGTTCTTATGACACAAGTAGTGAATATGTTAGACTCTACTGGTACAGACTGTATCCTAACAGAGCACCTCAGTATTTACTGTATAAAGCTGCTAAATCAGCAAGTGGTGAGAATGTATCTGACAGACGATTTTCATCAACTACATCCAGCTCATCCACTGAGCTCACTGTTAGAGATCTAAGACTAGCAGACACAGCTCTCTACTACTGTGCTCTTCAAGTGGGTGTCCAGTGATATAAAGTGTCTGAGACGCTTTACAAAAACTCACACACCTGCTGTTTGCTTTGAACACAAAGACATCAAAGTCCTGTCATAACCACAATAAATGATCTGTTATTACACATCTCTCAGAAATGACTTTGTTGAGGTTACACATGCACAAGTAAAAAAAAATTGAAAAAGAAAGTAAACCTTTTCTTTATGTCACAGGTCTCACCTTGTACACATAAAAAAATCAACACCACCAAGATCACATTTCAATCATTATTTTATTATGACCATTGAATGAATTCTTACTTAAAACAATGTGCTTGTTTTCTTGCTTTAGTGTGAATAGGGCTTGCAATGAAACACTACAAAAAGTATGCACATGTACCAAACGTCACGCCACAAGTAAGACAATTAAATTCTTAAAACTCATCAAACCATGCCACATATAAAATAAATTAAACTATAATCACTCCAATTCAATGCCCGCACACAACGGAAAGAAAGGAGGGAACATAAATGTGACTCGCCCTCCAAAAAAGGCTGCTCTTACTCTTAACCAGCTTTATCCAGACATCAGCTGCACTTTAATAGCTTTCACATACAGCAGGGCTGCTCTAACTGCCTCGGGGTCTGATTTGAAGAGAAGAGTGGAAGATGGACA
>BRDA01090309.1:0-10032 GCA_036984385.1 Crenuchus spilurus
CTCACACAGGAAGTGCCGCTTTTCTCTGAACTACAGCTGACAGCTCAGCCTCCGGCTCCTCCACCCGGCTGCGCTTAGCACCGCCCACCTGCGCGCTGACTGGCTACAAGCTCACACTCAGGAGAAACAGTCAGCCAATCACAGCGCAAGCCGGTCGCGCCGGTCAGCAAACGGGCGGGAAAAGAAGTACTGACCAAGTCCAATACATCTGTCTGACAACAGTTAATACAGTCTAACAGGGTTTAATTCAGTTTATTACAGTCAGATATAAACAAACAACTTATCACTAACGTTAGCTGTTCATACTCAACACTGATTTTATATTTAAATTAAGTATTTGAATAAAAATAGTTAAAAATTATGAATAAAAATAGTATATGTTATATTAAATAACAAAATAAATAATTATGAAATAAATAAAACAAAAATAAAAGTATTACTTTAATAGAAGCATTTAACACTAAACATGACAAAAACTAAACTAATTAAAATATTGTTAAAATAATAATACAAATATATAATACACATATATTTTTGTTATATTTATATATTTATATTACAAATAAAAAGTATTTAGAAAAATATGTAAAAATAAAGAAGTATTTCTAAAAGTAAAAATAATATATATAATTTCACACTTTAGAGACCTCTGGTGGTCACACGAGGTATTGCAGTTGGTTTCAGTTCCACAAATCAAAGGTCTTCCAACATGAAGGTCCTGAAGTGTAGCTGTTCCTGACTTTTAGTTTTTGTTTTCATATTTAGATACACATTATATGTTTTAATAATATAATATGTTAATAATAAATAGCTTTTAAACCTTTAAAACAAAGCAGATGTTTTAAGATGTGTTTGTCAGTTAAGGTGAAGACGAGCTCAGCAGTGTTTAGTTGTGGTCACACACAAGTCAGTGGAAATAAACTAAAGACTCCCAACATCCTGTTCAGGGTGTTGAGCTATAAATAAGACGAAGTCAGAGCTCTGGACAAAATCAGAGTCACTGTTACAGTTAGTGCAGCTCTGCAGTTTATTCACCAAGACATCTGCAGCACCAGATACACAAACTCATCCTGAAGGTTCTGGATGGAGCAGAGAACACAGCTATTTGTCTACAGGGACTAGATAAGACTGAATGTATTCATTAGAAGGGTGTTCACACACTACTGGACATGTAGGCACATGAAGGCCACAAGACAAGGTTTCCCAGAACAACTTCTCCGTCCACAGGCTGGGGGGCATGTGCTGTGTGTTCTGACACTTTTCTATCAGAACCAGAACTTTTTCATCAGTCTGAGCTACAGTGTGGTCAGACAGACAGTCTGTTCTCCCCTCAGCATCAGTGAGACTCGTGTGTCCATGACCTGGTCACCAGTCGTCCTTCTGTGCTACTTTCCACTGCCTACCAGGAACAAGAGCTGTTCTGACCCAGTCGTCCCGCCATCACAGTTTGGTTCTGGTCACAGATGCTCTGCTTATAAAACATCAATAAGCGACTGACATAAGACTTTTGATATGTGGAACTGAGCTGTAATACAGTGTTTCACCACCGGGCGGTGAGAAGCTACAAAGAAAATGTAATATTTTATTATTTACATAAATTTTTATCCATTTAAAATGCTTTTTCATATTTTATTTACTTATTGTAATCAATTTAAAATGATTTTCAATATTTTATTTAAATATATTTTTTAACTATTTAAAATGCTTTTTCATATTTTTTCTCTTTGAAATTACTAATATTAAAAAAAATCTATTTCATAAAAATCTTTAAAAATAATAGCTTAAATATATATAACTTAATACTTTTAAAGTATTTTATTCTTATAAGACAAATAAACGTATTTTGTGTGTTGCATTAAGAGAATTGCTACACTTGCTACAGTGTAACCCCCCCCCCCTTTTTCACAGCTGCCAGTGTAGACTCACCTGTTTTTTAAATAAAATGTCCTTCATGTAAAAAGGTGTGAAATACCACCACCTGGTGGCGATAAGGGGTAATTACACAGCTGTTCCTCAATCCGGCCGCTAGAGAGCAGCAGAGCAGCGCTTTGAAGTCACAACCGCTCATTATTATACACTATTAAACCTGTATTTGATCTCAAATAGGACTTTATGATGGAAGCAAGGCTGGAGATAACTCTCTGCGACCAGGGGTTATTCCACAAAACAGGATTTAAAAGTTAACCAGATAAATTAAGCCTAACATTGAGGATTGTCCTGCTTCTCTTGACTTATTGGACAGTCTTAACACAGGACTTCAGTTAACCTGACGTCTTGTTTTGTTAAAATCCCTCCAGCATTGGGGAGCCCTTGGGGGTATTCCACAAAGCAGGATTTCCAAGTTAGCCAGATAGTTTAAGCCATACTTTGAGGACTGACCAATAGGGACGTCCTGCTGCTCTTTTCTCATTGGACAGGTTTGACTTCGGGCTTGAGTTACCTGGCTAAACTGAGTAAGCCTGCTTTGTGGAATACCCCCTGGGGTAAAACTATTTGTTTTGATATTGTTATGGGGACACAAAGACTTTTATGAGGTATTTGCAGAGACAACCAAAGACACCAAACTTACTGAGCATATTTATTAAACATTCCACATCACAGACATCAGGCTAACAGGTCATATCATATTAGATCAAATCATATTCTTGTTAGGCCTCTATTCTATTTGGCAAGAAAATGGTAAATACCCAACGTTCAACGAGTACAATCAACAACACACTACAAAGAAGCCAGTACAGCAGAGATGTGAATGTTTACAGACGTTTTGATAAGTTTATGTTCTGATACAGATTAAAACCCGTAAATCAGGTATCAGAAGCTAAAAATAAGTGACATTCTGGTGAGATTTACGTTATTCTGACTTTTCCGAGTTTAAAATGAGATCTGAAGGCGCAGCAATAATAGTCCAACAAAAAAAAGGTTTAATTGACTAAACAAGTAACAACAAAATCGAGACGTTCCACTCCGCTGATCTTCATTAGGTCCAAATGACGATAACGTAAACGTAATGCATAGCTACGCTCATTTCAAATTGTAGCTATGCACGTTAACGGAATGTGTAGCTACATTAACTAAGCTATATCCATGCTCCGCCCACATTCCATTGTAGCAACTGTTGCTAGGTTGGACAAGTTCTCGAGAAAACTCCAAAATGACTCACGCTTTATTATTAAGAGGTTTGTTTAGCTAAACTCAACAGAATCATTTACAGTTCCGGTGATTACTGGCTTACATGCATGACATCAAATTTGATAAAGATGTACACAAAAATAAAGAGTCGTATGAAACTAAATTCTATTCTTTCTAATCAAGTTTGAGCTGCTAATGAAAGATTCTGCTTCAAATAAACCAGGTGTCATATCTTCAGTTCTTTACTGAGTCCTATGAGCCTCAGGTTGTGCCCAGCTGAAGTCGCCCTCTTGTGGTAGAAATCTGAGTTGCAAGACAAACCGACAAAGTCCCTTCGGTGCTGTGCAGCCTGAAATAAATTATTTCTGGGACAAAAATTCTACATTTGTTTTGTGCTCATTAGTAAATTCGAAGCTTGTGGTATTCCATCATCTTAAATATATAAACATTTAGCATTTATTTCATGTAATTTTTATATAAAAACAAATATTTGGGCATGTCAATTTAAAACATGTGCAACAATATTAAGTTGAACTTAAAAGAATTAAAATCTATTTTTAAGCACTGTTAATGTTAAAAAAATACTAAAAGTTAAAAAAGTTGGACTTTCTCAGTGCATTCAACAGGACTTGCTCTATAAAGCTTGTCCAACCAAACAACAGTTTGTTAAAAGGAAACATTTGTGGGCGGAGCATAAATAGATCAGAATTAAAGTTCTATAATAAAATCTATACTATAGTCACTTTTAATGAATTTCACAGTTAATAAAACCAGGGATTTGAGGTATTATCATCGTAATTATTGTTTTAATTCTATGTTAATTGGAAAACAATCCACTTAATTACGACTTCTGTGTTTTAGAAGCATCAGGCGACATTTTATTATAATTAATTTGTTACGTTTGTTAAGTTGCAGAAACATTTGAATGTTTTTATCATCCAGTGTCATGATTCTACTGAAAGAGAGTATAACTGGACCACAGACATCAGGAAGTGATGTTATAATTACTGTTATATTACTATATGTACATATTACAGTACACTTCTAAGGGTTACAGCAGTTAGCTTGCTAAACAATGACTATAATGCAGGGGCGTCAAACTCCAGTCCTGGAGGGTCGGTGTCCAGATTTCTCTGCTCCGACACAATGAAACCTGCGGAGCTGAATCAGGCGAGTCTGATCTCTGTGCCGGAGTCCGGCCTCCAGGACTGGAGTTTAACACCCCTGCATTAGATTCAACTGGAATTAACGTTGTGTGCTGCCACCTAGTGCACGTTCACTGCATTACAACCACAACAAACTGCACTTTCAGGAAAAACGATTAGCAGCTCTACAGAGAAGTCCGTGCTAATGAGCTGGGAAAAGTAAGACTTGGCCAACAATCATACAGGGAATGTTTTTAGCTGTGTTAAGAGTCTCGTGTTAAGTTAACACTGCCATAAAAACTGCTTTTGCTGTTAGAAGTTTGCCGTTTTAATCCAATCTCTCCACCCAACATAATAGTAGCCAATCAACCCACCTGTTCACTGGGACTGTTCAACCAGTGTTTCTCTTACTGTCCAGACCTTCACATGAGCCATCATTACAAGGCCACTGTGATTGGTCATAATGTTTTGGCCATTTGTACAAGAGTTTAAGTCAAAGTGATTGTCGGTGGTGATCAGCCGCATTAAACAGATCCAGAAATGTAAGAGATTTAAGCCCGATTCTGACTGGATTAGATGCACATGGGGGTCCTGCGGTTTGCGACGAGGCAAAAGAAGCTAAAATCCATAATAAAGACAGTAAAAACCCTACGAACCCCAGAAACTCACGCCTGTAGTCGTTTTAATGCTGTCCGGAGGCAGGAGGTTCAACACTGAGGACTAAAAACGTCCCCCTGACAAACTAATCCAATCCCAACCGGGCTTAAGTCACACACTGAGGACACATTTGAGCTGGCGGCACCAGGAGGTTCTTTAATAAAGTGGAACTGATGATTAATGATGTAAGCAAACCAGGAATCTCAAAACTTCACAGACGCATCTCTGACGGCTCAGAACTACCAAGTTACTGAGTAAACGTGCTGATCCCACCACCACTGTGGTCCCGAGTCCAAATCCAACTCCTCAGAGCATCCACTGAAGAGTTCAACATCCCAACAGGAAAGAAAGTAAAGTATGAAAATCGGTCACCGCTCCATCAGAGGACCAAAAGGTCAGCACGTCGCTACACACGAGTTTACGAATCTGGACGAGGAATCAGGTTGTTCTTCTTGGGCTGAAAGAAGTTCTCTTCAAGGGCGTCCACCAGATTATCCAGCTCAGCGTTCAACTGCTTCAGATCACTGAGAAGGAGAAAGAGAAAGAGTGTGCTCAGGATAAACGGCTGGAATGTTCAACACTTCTGAAAACAAAAGGAAGCTCATAAAGAACGTAGAACAATACGACTCACTGTTATACTCGACTGACTGAGGGGATGTAAACTGACCACTGGGACACAAATTACTGATAAGAAGGTTTTAAACTAGCAGAACATTTGTATAAACCAAGAATTCCACACCGTAGAAGCTGAATATCTGGCAACCAAAATTATTCTGCCAAAAATGGCAAACACGTCAGGTGTTCAGCACAAATAAATGAAAAGGCTGAATCATTTATACATTTATATTGAATAAAAATGGTTTTAATGACACTGTGACCTGTTTCTAGTTGCCGACATGAACCAGGGTGTTAGTTTAATTTTGGACACTCGTTTATCATTCAGACTTCTGCTTTTTCTCACAAACAAAACACAGATTCACCAGCACAGTTACAGTTTGGTGCTGAAATGGAAGAAGACAACAAACTACAAGCACAACCTTTACTAAACTACACTTGTTATGATGAAGCCAGAATACAGCCGCTTAGCTTTGTGTTTGTGCTCCCTGCTGCAGTGTTAGGGAGCGTCTTACAATTAGCAGAAGAAATGTGAAGTGTTTCAGTGTCTGTAGATGTCAAACCAGCTTATTAACATACAGACATTCAGTCCTGACTAACTATGCCATACCAGAACCTTGCTTCTGTCCACCATTGGCTACTGAGGTGGAACTCTGGGCACAGACGCTGTACCGTGTTCCACAGACTCTACATCATCTCGCCTTTCGTGATGCTGTAACTGTAGTTAGACGTAGTGTATATGACTGAGATGTACTTCTCTCTCTGCCAGACCACACATACCTGTTTCCCGGGGCGGCACACAGCTCCGTGTAGTACTTGATTTTGGGTTCGGTGCCGCTGGTTCTCATCGTGGCCACGCCCCCATTAGCGAAGGTAAAGGTGATCATCTGACTGCTCTTACTGCTAGGAAGGATCTGAGGAAGGAAAAGAGGAAGTCTTACAACAACCAGTACCACCTCATCCCAAAAGTACTGGATGGCAGTTCACAGCCTAATCTAGCCCCTCCAGCCCACGACTGGCATTAGACGTGTTCATATAGGTTCACGCTTAGTCCTATTGTATTGGCAGTACTTCTCTACAGGGACTAGACAAGCTGTACATCCGTGTTAACTTAAAGCAGCTGAATGCAGTCATTAGAAAGGGTGTCCACAAACACTTGGACATTGGGTGTATTGCGAGGGGACACTCACAGCCTTGTGATCAGGTTGAGTGCTGTCGTAGCCCGTGGTGAGGTCTCTGACTGCAGTTACAGTGAAGCCTCCACACTCTTTAGGATAAGAGTTCTCCCCCTCGTAGCTCCTCAAACGCTCAAACAGCCGTCTGATGGTGTTCTGGTCGTGGCAGATGAAGTACGAGTTCTTGGTGATGTGGTAGCCATACCTACGTTACACAGAGACAAGAGTGTGTACTACATCCAGCTGACTCAAAACCAGCCATAACATTAAAACCACTTCCTTGCACCTACAGTCCAGCCTACAGCGACCTGTGAACACCAGTGAAGGACTAGACCAGGAGTCGGCAACCTGCGGCTTTTTCATCCTTATGCTGGGGCTCCACACGCTGGGATGTAATTTGGAAGGGGGAGGACTTTTCAAAAGGCAGGTTTGGTCCCCTGCAGTTTTCGCCTTCAAAAAAAAATGTTATGCTATATTAAATGGAGCCTGACGAGCACTAGGACCCAGCGGAAAACCAAGCTGCTCAGTCTGAAACTGGTTTCTCTTTAGACCGCATACAAGCTCATCGATTGGCTCTGCCAGTTCATGCTAATGTGATTGGCCATCGCCGCCGTCACTCCATCAAACAGCGTCTGGACTTGTAATCCTGTGTTTCTGAAGTTGGCCAGCAGTCCGTGGTCACCTGCCACTGTAAGTTGTTAACATGTCTGTTTGTTCTGTCTGTGTCACGTCAGCTAGTTTAATATCAGAGCGTTCACATTCAAACATTAATTAATTAAAACATTTGAGTCTGTCTACCAGTCTCTGATAAGCCATCCATTTACATGCCCCTCCAAGTTTAACTATTGTCAAAATAATTCAGAATTCCTGCTTATTTTTTACTGAAAAATTAGGTTTAATTTTATGTAAATGAGGTCTATTGAGTGTACATTTCCAAACATAAGTGTAACAATGAGCTGGAGCGAAGTTGACTGAAAAGGTGAAACACAGAATTAGGTGATTAATTTTATGCTACATGCTTTTAACAGTTATTTTATATATATATATATATAATATTTAATAATGTACAAGTATTAATATTTTATTAATGATTCATTTTAATTTCATTATTATTCATAATAATGTTTAATAGTCATTAGTATATTAATAGAAACTGGTAATTATTAATAAAATATAAATTAATTTGTCAATATTTATTAATAATTAATAATTATTATTTAATTTATGTTTAAGCACCAAAAAAAATTTTTTTTACAAGTATTTGCAGCTCCCAGTGTTTTCTTTTCCGTGGAAACCGGGTCCAGATGGCTTTTTGAGTGTTAAAGGTTGCTGACCCCTGGACTAGACCAACACAAACTGTGCTGAGCTACTGTCTCTAATTTTACATCTACAAGATGGACCAATGAGGTGTCGGATGGACACAGTGGTTAAAACCTCCAGCAGCTCTGCTGTGTCTGATCAGCACATACACATACCAACACACCACCACCACATCAGTGTCACTGAAATGCTGAGAGTGCTCTGTGGGGGTCCTGATCATTGAAGAACAGGGTGAAAGTATAGAGAAACAATAGACTGTAATTGTAGTACTACAACGTGCACCTAGTGCTAGGTCTGTGGAGCTACAATGAGTGTGAATAAAATGGTGGTTTTAATGTTTTGGCTTAATGGTGTAAAGTCAAAGCCAATGGGCATATAGCCTGAATTCAACAGTAAATGTTTGTACAAACTGTAAATTTGGATAACTCCTGTGCTCTAAAGTTAAATAATGTATTAATTTAGTTCAGCAACTGCCCATTGGATTGTATTATCAGTGAGTTTGCAGCTCTTTTACATTGAAATCGACGGCCTCTACACCCTGATGACACCCAGTAATGACAAATCCAGCAGACAGGGACTATGTTCACAAACGCCCAAAAAACTGTAACTCACTCATCGTATATAGCTTTGAGCTGCCGAGAGAGGGAGATGTTTTTGGTGGCCAAGTACGAAACCAATTCTCCTGCGATGGCTGCGGCGCTGACCCCGTCTTTATCCAACACAGCCGGACTGCACATGTATCCTACATACACACAGTTTATTACACATTTTAACATGTAGGGATCCTCCCAATCGATCATTTTATGTATGTCGCCTCCACAACCAACAACAAAACACGTCCTATTTGTACAGGGTTGCCAGGTTTGTAAAAACGCAAATGCTAAAAAAGGGGGATGCAGGGTTTTCGCGCTAAACAGAAAAGAAAATGAACGACAAAGTAAGACTAGAAGAAGATTCTTACTTTTTAAAGCTTCTTCAAATGTCTGGGATTAGACACTTTTACATTTTGGGCTAATTTCAGATTGTGTAGTGTGGCTTTCTGTTCTGGCAACCCTGTATTTGAGAGTGACTGTATTGACACCGGTTAGTAGCTGATGTGTGATGGTGTTTAGCTCAGGAGGACAGTAAACAGCTGGTGGACTGTACATGATCAGGAGGACAAGGTGAATAAAAGTGTGTAAACAGGAGAGAAGTCAGAACTGGTTTAGCACTAAGCACATGTGTACAGACAAAATACATCAAATCTGACTTTTCACCCTTAACCCTCCAGAGTCAGCTCTCCCGCAGGCAGCGTATTAACAAAATTACGCAAAAACACTTATATAACGTGAGATTTTATCCTAAAAACAAAAATAAACACACCCCGAAACCTTAAAGGGTCTACTTTTTAAATATATATAGAGTGAATCAAAATATTTATGCAGATTCATATAAGAGGAGTTTAAATAAGCAGAGACACGTCTGTGAGAGCCAGACAGAGTCCAGCAAAAAGACGTGATCTGTCATTCATATGATAATGACATGGTAATTCGAGCAGGCCTGGAAATATAGATTTATGACACTCTTACTGTTTTGACACTGTTGTGTCTGAGCTTGTGCTGAACAAAAGCCTGTGTAACACTTTGGGGGGGGAGGATATTAGATGGGCGTAATTTGTAAAAAAGTCAGTGCATGTCGGACGACATCAGAGTGTCTGAAACACCCTCATCAGCTACCAACACGTCTGTTTTTACCAATTTTAATACAAGTCTCTCACACAGAGGGTTGCCAGATTCCCACAATCCCCCCGCCTACGTTAGCCTCGTAGTTCCAGTATAAAACTAAAGAAGCAAACATGCCTTGACTGACTGCACTTTTGTGGGAAGGTTAGTGACGTACCAATGGCTTCCTCAAAGGCAAACAATACAGTCTTGCCCTGATCCAGCAGCTGCTTTGCTCGGTTTCCCATCCACTTAAAGCCGGTGAGAGTCTCCTGCACAGTGAGAGATCAG
>BRDA01090314.1:5504-23365 GCA_036984385.1 Crenuchus spilurus
GTCGTGTGACGATTTTTCAACCCTGTCTTCGTATAAATTGTGACACAGTGAAGTGAAACTGAAAATTTACCAAACCCATTTAAAAGTCAAAGTGAAGTGACACAGTGTTAAATATGCTTCTGTCCCAACTTTTTAGCAGTGTGCTGCAGGCATCAATTTCTACATTTGTTCATATTTAACAAATGCAATTAAGTTTGTCAATGAACACTGAACATATTTCTGTCCTTTTGTCAGTTAAATACGGTTCAAGTGAATTTCCAAATGACAGATTGCAGTTTTATCGCATTTTTAGAAAGTAGATTTAGAAATCAGTTCTTGAGTATTTGTTGGCTATCCCAGTGCTATCTCAATTTCTGCCAAATCAGTTCACCTTCTGAGAGGTGTTTTCTGCTTCTGGCATAACTTCCCCAAACTGCTGTGCTGCTTGACGCAAATGCCCCACAGAATTCTGACATTCTGATGTAGGACAGTCAATCATATAAGCTATAAAACAGAGAGTATAGGTTGAAGCAATTGACTCTGTCCTCAAGGCTATCAAAGTCTGAGATCATCATTCAGGGAGAGAAAGGTGAGTTTTTAACAGCCAGCAGAAAGAAAAAGATCCACAAGCAAAATTCTCTCTGTTAGCAGCAAGTAAAGATAATACATAGCAAGAAAAACTTCTCAGTGTACAAAAGTATTACATAGAATTATAATATTTATATCTGTAGGATTACAAATGCAGTAACATGAATAACCTACATGCATTTTAGTATTGTAGTCTTGAGTTCCCTAAACTGGAGATGCACTTAAATGATTTTTTCAGGCTGAATACTGAACATGGTTCTATAAATGATTATAAAATTAGTAACTAAACTGTGTCCCAAAAGAAGTCTTGTAGTTAGTCAGGAATGAATGTCTGTATTTTAATAAGCTGGTTTGACATCATTAGGTTTAATAACATGAGTTTAATTGATTATTCCTTTATATTTGTATATAAAACAAAGACAATAATATATGAATATGTATGAAGATGCATGTGTGTTACATTATTACTAATATTTAATAAAATGATGAAAATGTCTAAAATGAATGATGTAAGTCACATAGATGTTTTGTGTGTTTAATGTGAGTGTCATTGGCTACAGACACTGAAACACATTTCTTCTGCTAATTGTGAGACGCTCCCTAACACTGCAGCCGCCGAGCACAAACACAAAGCTAAGCGGCTGTATTCAGGCTTCATCATAACAAGTGTAGTTTAGTAAAGGTTGTGCTTGTAGTTTGTTGTCTTCTTCCATTTCAGCACCAAACTGTAACTGTGCTGATGAGTTTTGTTGGTGAGGAAAAGCACAATTCTGAATGTTAAACAACTGTCCAATATTAAATTAACTTTATCAATACAGCTACACTTAATTTATTAATAATTTCACTTCTACAGCCTGGAACTAAAAACTGCAATGTTTGGTATAAATTATTGAATCTTTAAAATTTTTCGGCTGAACACCAAAAGTGTTTGTTTTTGTCATTTTTGGCCAAAAAATTGTTGGTTGCCTAATATTCAGTGCATCGCTACTAAATGCTAAACTTTCTGCAAATAACTACATCATAAAACATCCAAACATAAACTATCTAGCTTCCATGAACACAGAATTCTATTTTGCTCTTACCTTTTTGGTCCATTCAATAATTTTGATCTCAGAGAAGGTCTCATACTCCTCTGCAAAAAATCTCTTCATCAGTCGATGGATGACAGCAAGAGTGATCTTTGGCAAGGGAAGACCAGCAACATGAGCGATGACATCAGCCAATCGTCCAGAACCTTCCAGAACAACACATGGAGTGCTGTTCATCATGGAGTTGTAGATTGTCTGTGGGAAGTGAATTATTTAGATTCAGAACAAAACCCAGGCATGAACATAGAACAATGATTCTTAGGGCTCTGTTTTCAAGCCATAAAGAAAAAATCCACACTAAAATAAAAACCTAAGTGAATCTTTTCTAATTACATGGATTTTGGCATTGATTACTAAAAGGTGGTGTGATTGTTATCAAGTCACAATGTAGCTACACTAATATCAGTAGTCGTGTGTCACTGGTCGTGTATCTTTGAGCACATGGAGTAATCTTCCTCAGTTAAGCCCAGAAAAGTAAGTAAACTTCAGTGTTAATGACTTTTCCCAGAGCTAATCCCCAAAATGTGTTTCAGTTAAGAAGATGAGATCAGAAGTCTCACAAAGCAGTTTCTGACAAATCTTTTCTTCTCAAGAAAGATCGTTTAAGGCAAATAATGTCTAGGTGCAAATGACTCAGTGGGCTCAGAAGGAATGTTACACAAGTGCACAAAGTCAGAAAAAGCTTGAAAAGCATTGTTTAAAGACCTGGTTAGAGAAATTATCTACAAATGGAGAAAAATAAGGACTGTTGTAACTCTACCTAGGAGAAGGTGTCTTGTTAAAATCACTTCAAGAGCACAAGGGGCAATTCAAGGTCTTTAGGGTCTGAGTACATGGCATTTTTAAAACATCAACAAAAAAAACAAAGATGATCTCACATTGAGTGTGCCAGGTCCACCATCCAACACCACACACACAACTGGAATCTTCACTCCACTTTCTGGTAAGGACACATAATATGCAGACAAGTAATAATCATTATCAATCCACTAGAAACTAGTCAGAGTGGGTGGTCTTATTCAGTGAACCCCAGTCCAGTTCCAACTATCTTGTAGTCTCCTACATGTGTGCATGTGCAGTGCCTGAAGTAGTCACATAATCACCTCCCAGAGGACAATAAAAGTCTTCATTACTTGTAGTTAGCATTACATGGTCTCATGCAAGATTCTGTGTTTTGAGAGAAGGGCAGCTACATTCATATATTTTTTCACTCTGTCTTCCTCCCTTCTAATGCCTCATTGCTAGAAATACATCAAATATTTGGTTGAAAATGGCAAATGGTTTTAGTGTTTGGTTGAATAAGTGAAAACACCAATTTATACAGAAAAATGTTTTTAATGACAATGTTACCTTCTCTGTTATTATTCCCCAGAGAGTCAAACCGGAAGTTTACATCTCGCAGGTTAAAGTTTCATTCAGTTCAAGCATTAGAGCCAAACAAAACTCCAGAAAGAGGAAAGAGAAGAACAGAGCTGCTATGTTTAACATTACAGAGAGGCAGAGGCACACGACGTGAAGCAGAGTAACTAAAACTTTCTGCTCTGTGATAAAATCACAGTACCACACCGTCTCAACAATGTTCAAATCATTCATTCATTTATATGTTAATCATTCACAATAAAATATTCTTCCACCACAAGATATAGTCTGTAAACAGTTAACACTGTTACTAGACAACATGAGGATGGATATCAGTCTACATGTGAAACTTATACACAAAAATATATATTTATTTATTTATTTATTATAAAATAAAAATAGCTTGTTTTACTAATTTATTTAAGTCATATTGATACATTTTGTTTTTACATTTACTGCATGGGGAGCAACTTATTATTATGATTATTTATTTTTTGCTAATTTATTTAAAACATATTGTGTTTTGTTGTGTGTTGTGTTAAAATGTTCAAGGTTCAATAAATATTTTTATATTTCAGTTTTTATTGTCTCTGAAAACCAAAATAAAATACATTTAGTCTATTTAATTTATGCAATGGTGGAAAAAAGTGGCAAACTTAATGAAACATTGAAACCGCATTCTTTATTCCATTTTTGGCCAAATGTTTCATTTTGTTCGGTTTTGGCTTCAGCCATAATTTTTTTTTTTAATTATTATTTCTGCCATCAACTTATTCCAGTTCTGACACACTGCAGTAACCTCTATCAGTCTCTAATATTGTTCTACAAACTTTCAATGCCAAATTTGAACTGTTTCTATCCAAACTGCTTGTGATAACTTTTTCTGACCTTTTAAACATTCCTATGTCAATCCTTTTTTATTTATTTTTGTCTTATTGCTTAATTTTGTTTGGTGATGTCCAGTGATTTCTAAAGAAAGAAGAGTTCCTCTTTGGAATGCTGGTTCCTCTTGCACTTAAAAGTTTTTCCTTGGCACTTACACTTCTTACTGAAACTGTTGAAATAAAGAGGGACCTCAAGCCCTCATAAACCAGAGGCCATGGTTAAATGTGAAATAATAATACACATCTGTAGACTCACCTTTGTTTCCCAGAGGCTGTTCTGAAATTAGTTTCTCCAACCGCCCACGAAAATCAATTTCAACTCCATAATGACCGTGTGTCCCATCATCTACCAGCAGGAAGTGAGAGTGGTTAGAATCCAGACAGGAGAGCCGACCCTGGCCCTGCTCATCCAGATAGTAATGAGCAGGAAACCGACCCTACAGAAAAAAAGGCAACATTATATTTTATAAAATGTTAATTGATTTATAATTATTTATATTTTCTGAAAACTGTGGAAATATTATATTTAAATGTTAAATGTTGCTTAGTGAATTAAAAAAATGCCAAATCAGCAACAAGGAATTAAATTTTTATGCTCTTCAGGAGTCCACATATATTATCTTCAGTAATATCCATTAAAAAATCCTTCACCATGGAGAAACAGGAGATTTTAGGATATTTCAAACTGAAGATACCGGTAATTGAAGAAGAGAGAAGTTCGCTTAAATGGTTGAAAATACAGAACAAAATCAAAATAATTGCCAATAAACGTGGTTTTGTTCTTTTAACGTTGCCAGTAAAAGTGGATAATGAATGAGAAGTTGGAGCTATCTGACCATTCTCATCTTTGGCGGTGTTCAGACAGAAGCCCAAATCTGATTTTCAGCCCATCGAGATTGCATCCAGATTGATTTTTGTTAGTCTGGTCAGTCAAAAACACATGAAATCCAATTTTTGCAAATCTGATCCAAGCCACATTTGGAGGTGGTTTGAAATCCTCCAATTACAATCAGATGTGTACAGACCTGTCTCAGTCCGGAAGCTCCCCGGGAGGTCACCAACGTCAACAGACGTTAAATTCTGCTTGAATGTTGGTCATGAGTCATGATTCAATGACAAACATTTTAAGTCAGGATAACATCTAATAACGTCCTGTGCCTGCTGGGTCTGGCTGCTCAAATCCGATTTCAACGTGTCTTTTGTCAAATCCAGAGTGACAAATGCGGGGATCCAAGGTTGCCAGGTCCCAATAAACTCTCCAGCCCACTGTCTGACAAAAGGCAGCCATACCCAAGCTTAAAACTAAACCAACATGTAATTTAGTCTAGAGTCTAATCACAGATGTTTGAGAAAGCTTTTTAACTTATCTTAGATATTATTTTAATTTGACTTTTTAAATTCATTTTCTACATAACTGTAAACGTCTTTAGTCATTAATACTTTTCCTTCTACTCTGCTTTAATCTATATTTTCATATATGTATATATAGTTCAGATTTTCTGCTGATTCTGATATTCATTCTTGTAATATTAGAAAGTCCACATAAAGCATCTCCAGCTCTGTTTATTTTTATGGTGATCATGTTATTCTTAATTGTATTTTTAATATATGTTTAAAACAGCCCAAACTCTGAACCTGCGTGACTGTAGTTACTGACACCTCCTTTGTTACCACAACCACCCAGTCAGATATGCTTATGATGTCTGGACAGGCAAATCAGATCTGATCTGTTGCAAGTAACAGTGCAGACAGACATCTCAGCAGATCTGATTGAGAAACAAATGTCTGATGGCTGTCTGAACGTAGCCTTGGATTCCCTTAAGCTGAGTACGACCCTGTTTCCAAAAAAAGCTGTAACACTGTGCAAAATGTTAATATAAACAGAATGAAAATATGTGCTAATGTTTAAACCTGTATTTAATGGAAAAAATGATAAACAACAACAAATCTGGCCTGAAACTGATTTAAATGTTTTAAAAAACATTTGAACATTATGAGCTGTCAGTCTGCAACGCTCTCACACTCTGATTAATATCTTGAACTGTGAAAGTTACAGCAGGGAGAGGATCATTTTCACGCAAAGCCCAGGAATAACCTTCCAGTGAAACCTTATGTGTGTAGTTAAGCTTTAGAAGTTAGATGTCGTGTAAGATAAAAGGTGCAGACATGCGGGTTAATGCTTTGTGATAACACCAGCTGTAAAAGAATTATATAAAAACATACAATTATTGAATATTGTATGTTCAAGCAGTTGCATAGAAAAGTACAAGATTAAATCTTGTTTTTTAGGGAAAACCTTGTAAGCACATGCAGCATTGGTACCTCAGGATGGACCAGAGCCTGCCGGTTGTGGATGACTCCCCAGGTAGCCACTCCGATGGCCACTATTTGACCCTCCATGGAGTTACTGCTGAGGGTGTAGTCTCGCACCGCCCTTCCAACATGCTTCATCACACCTGTGTGTGTGCCACCAGTCAGAATCCAGGCACCTGTTGAAATGGTGACACTTAGTTATGTTGATCAATGTTGGTGGCCCTGCATTCTTCTCTCAAAGGACATTTCATCTAGTCTTGAATCAACACTTATCATTTATCCTTACACAGCACACGGGGAGCTAAGCATGCTGGCTTAATCTACATTCACTGAGACAATTAAACGAGTTACGTTTGCCAGTCAGGCTTTGACTCTTAGGTATGCTTTCTTACTTCTATATTCTCTTCTATGGCTGTCTCTCAACCATTTCTCCTTCCTGACAGTTTCAGTGCATAGCTCCTCTTCTCCCTGTCCTATGCATAAGCATGAATCTCCCATGTTTCTGATTGTTTTATTCGTTCTACCTGTTTCTGATTATTTTATGCAATTTTCCTTCCAATGTAGTGGTAGTCAACTGACCCACCCATCTACTAAGACTCTATCAATCACTTGCAATGTCCCTGACTCTAGCAGGGTGAAGACTAGCTCTGATCTACGTGAAGTCAGACACCACCTCTTTACAAACTGCTGCTGATACATCGTCGCTGGGCAGCCAGCACACTTGGAAGAAAGCTGAGGATCCCCAGCTCTGATGGATCAGCTGGCAGATGCCTGAACCAGTGGACATTACATGGTATTAGGGATGAGGAGAGAGTGCCATCTACCCACACAGAGAGAACACAGCGAATTTTGCCCTCTCAGGCTCCAGCTGTCAACGGCAAGAAGCATGATCGGGATATGAACTCATGATCCTCTGATCATAGTGTCAGCACCTTAGTCTGCTGAGCCACTTGTGCTTTAATTATTATTAACGTATACACCTTTCAAACCTAGGATGCATGAGGCAGACATGTAGTGCATGCATACATGTGGTTAACATGTGGTGTGTATTTAGAGGCTTGACGTAAACAAAAAACATCTATCCAAAAGCAATCTTCTTGCTGTAGAACAGTATTCTTGCAGTCAGTGCTTACCTGTTGTTTGGGCCACTTTTATTAGACCTCGGCGAAACTTGTCCTTCAGGTGTGTCTTCATATGGAAATTCTTGGCCCCACCCGTCACTGAGATTAACAGATTAGGGGGGTGGAGTTTCCAACATTCTCTCATCAGTTCGTACACAACCTCAGCAGAACTATCTGAAGACAGACGGATATACTGTGTACAAACACAAAGAAAAAACAATACTGTCCTTAATAATCACAAATTGGGATACAACTACTCATACCTTCTCAGAAAAAAATGTACTAGACCATCACTGGGCACAAACTTTTTACTTAGGTTGTATCCTCAAGACTAAGTATTTTTAGGTCATAACTGTGCCAGATTTTTGATTATTCAAATCAAATCAAAATTTATTTGTTACATACACAATTGTTCATAGTACAACTGCAGCAAAACTATTCAGCAAAACAAAAGAACTGATAGTGGACTACAGCAGGAAGCAGGCAAGAGCCTACCACCCTGCGGCTGTCAACGAGACCTTGCTGGAAAGAGTGGACAGTTTCAAGTAGTTTGGTATAAATTTCTCACAGGTCCTGGTCATGCCACACCATCTTCTTGGCAAAGAAGGTCTCTACTACCTTAAGATGCTTAAGGTGTTCAGACTCCCCTCCAAGGTGCTGCGGAACTTCTACACCTGCGCCATAGAGAGTATCCTCTCAAGGAACATTACAGCCTGGTTTGGGAACAGCACCTTATAGGACAGACAGGCTCTTTAGAGGGTGGTGCGTTCAATTGAGCGCATCATCTGAGCAGACCTCACTAACTTGCAGCAATGCTGAAAAAAATAGTTAAAGGTAATAGTCATCCCAACAATGGACTCTTCTCTCTGTTGCCATCAGGGAAACGTTTTCGCTCCCTGAAGGCAAAGACAGAGAGGATGAGGAGGAGCTTCTACCCGCAGGTCATCCGAACTCTGGACAATAGGACTAGCACACACACACACACACACACACACACACACACACACACACAAACTTCCATTCTACTACACACATTTCACTTCATCACCCATGTTTAAAATTTAACCACCCATGTACAGGTATTTATTTGTATTTGCATTTTTGCACATGAATCTCTTCTTCTTTATCTCAGACATATTACTGTGTATTATAGTTCTTATTGTCCTTTTATCTTCTCTTGAATATTCCCCCCAAACCCCCTTCTTCTGAGTGTGAATGAGCAGTCACAAAAGCATTTCACTGCCAGTTGTACCATGTATGAGTAGGAAGATTGTTCACTGATCTTTTTTTATATGTCAGAAATTTGATTTAGGGTTAGGGTAGATTTGAGTTGATTGTTTATAATTCTCACTTGAACAGATGAAAATAAAAAAGTGACATGAGAAAATGTGTTTTTCATTTAGCTGCATAATAATTCTGCACAGTAATAGTTGCCTAATAATTGTGCACATACAGATATTCTCTAAAGAAAGCCCAAACCTCACTTTTACTTTCTGAAACATTCATGTTTGAGGTTTATTGACATTTTGGATTAACCGAGAGCACTGTAGTTGGTGATAAATTACAATAATCCTCAAAAGTAAGACTTGCCTAATAATTGTGAACACAGTGTAGTTAAGGCCATTTTAGCTAAAAAATAAGTATTTTTGTTACTTCTTGTTGTCCCAGTCCTGCCTGTTTAAGGGTTAATTGTGGGTGCGTGATGTAGGTAAATAACGTAAGTAGTAAACTTTAGTAACTGATTTGTGAGAACTTGATTAACTAATGAGTTCATTATTGAACATATTCACATAAGCTAAACCCCAAAACTCAGTCTGTCTGAGCTGTGCTCAGCAACACAGGAAATGACACTTCCTCCTTTTTAAAATGTCATCACATCTTAAGAGTTAACAACTTGTTTCATGTCATGCTGTTCAGCTTCATTTTCGGGAAGACGTTATAGCGTCAAAAGGTCAGGCTGTTTCAAACTTTGACAAATCTCGTTTAATTATGCATTTTATGTCCAGAATCAAGTTGTTTTAGCTTATTTTTAGCATTTTATTCTTGGTGTGTCACATAGCAGAATACATGGTCCAGTCAGCCACAACTGAAACTGCATGATTTTATGTTTACCCAAACACCTATGATGACACCACTGTTCATCCAAAGTTG
This sequence comes from Crenuchus spilurus, assembly GCA_036984385.1. Taxonomy (NCBI): domain Eukaryota; kingdom Metazoa; phylum Chordata; class Actinopteri; order Characiformes; family Crenuchidae; genus Crenuchus; species Crenuchus spilurus. Next base: position 14,988 of record BRDA01090314.1, read on the forward strand.
ATCTAATCTTTTATTTAAAGAGTTATTTTAGTTAGTTTAGTGTTAGAATATGAAACACTTTAAGTTACTGGTTTCAGATTCTTCAGTAAGCCTTTGTTTGCTTTTTGGAATCAATCTGGTCTCTCACTACTATGGTGTTAATCAGTAGTCATTTACAACAAGCATGCAATTGTCAAAGAAAAGGCAGTTCTGCCCAAAAAATAGTAAAGTGTTAATCATATTTGGCACAATTACTTCATAAGGTCCAATACTGATACACTACTAATATTGTGTTTATAACATAGTCACAGGAGAGGTGAAACAATGAAAGATTTAAATAAATGCACAAAACTAAAAAGCAGACAAATTAAATAAACAAAACAGAAATTAAATAAATAAATAAAGTTCTCTATTTTCCACAGCACCAGATATGAATGAAAAGTATATACACACACTTTGTCCACTTTAGTCCAGACCACCACAGGACCACTGCTGAGCATTGCAATCATTATCGTTTCTAATCACTGGTGAATGCTCTACAGGAAATGAGATAATATACAATTATCAAATGCTTAACAATGTAAGGAAGGAGAGCGGATCCTTACTGAGACATTCCAAAATAAGGAAGCAATCTAATGGCGTTAAACACCTAGACTTAGTTAGCACTGATCTGAATAAGCTTCCCTTTGATCAGTTTATTGGTGAATAATAAAGTAAATACAGGAGGGTTCTGTGTTCTGGACTAGTATACTATACTACTACTATATTTCCATTCAGTTTAACATGGATGTGGCTCGGTGGTTAACATGTTCACCGCTAAGCACTGGGTGGAGTTTCCATGTCCATGTTTGGGTTTCCTCCCACAGTCCAAAAACACAGAGATGAGGTGAATTAGCTATTCTAATTGACTGGTGTGTGTATGAACTAAATGAAATGAATTGTGAATGAAATGTGAAATAAAGACTTGCAGGGTACACAGGGTTGTTGAGTTGTATCGTAGCACAAATGAACCACTCCAGGGTTTGAGTCGGACTGGACCAAGACCATGTCCTCTGAAAGATCTCAGTGTGTTTGTTTTGTTCCACTTTCAGACCGGCCAAAACAAACTGCACCAAGGGCAAACACGAAGTAATCTTTCTAAAAGCTGCAGGTGTGAAAACATCCTACAAAAAGATATTCACTTTTAAAGACAAAGATGTTCTGGAGTTTTTCTAAAATGTACTGTTCAGTTCGGTTATTAAGCCAGACTTTGCTGATGACAAAACTATTGTAAATCTACTTAGGTTTTGTTAAAAGGGGAACTAGCAGTTTCAGTCCAAAAGATACAGTTGAACAAATACTGAAAAATTGAATAAAAACAGGGAAGTTATATTCCAAACTTACTCAATAACATTTAATTAAAGATGTTAATCTTAATGGTTTAAATGGCATTCCATGTTAACAACATTATCTTTAATGCCATTAATGTATTGACCATGTGCAGCAGTAGTTAGTTGTAAACTGACCCAGTTAGTACTATTGCTATGGCCCAACCCTGAACCACACACATCCAGCATACAGAGCTGGTCCACATATCTTGATGACTCGATGTATAGAATGTACTAAGTTATTAATTGTTATAATTTGGTTATTTTGCTGTTATACTAAATGCTTAATCTTAAATCAGAACAGGGCTGCAATGAATCCCACATACCCCTTTATTGGGTGTTGGGCAGGGCATTACACTATTATAGCCAAAGCCAGGACAGGGTTATCTTGGACACACAGAGACATACACACACTCACACCAGGGCAATTGAGAATAATTAATACAGTACTGACAGGCAAACACGCTAACCACACAAACATAGTAAAAGTTATGACAAAATAGCAAGAACTATTAACTTTTACTTAACTATTAACATTTTATCTGGCAGGGATGAAAATGAACAAATGAACAAAATGAACACACTGTGGCTGTGCTTCCTAAAATGTGGGAATGTTGAATGCACAAGTTCTGTTATAGTGGGGCTGCATTTGTGCTCCCCTGATTTTGGAGGCAGTCATTGTCTGGTGATTAGGGACCCGGTCTTATGACTGGAAGGTCACCAGTTTGATCAGGACATGACCGAAGTGTCCTTGAGCAATGCACCTAATCAGTGGGGTTTCTAGACTAGAAAGTCAGGTGGGGCACACTAAATTCTGAATGGGCAGCATCCCACTCATCAGTGAAATTACACACAAACCTACTCACTCAATTAATTCACCACAAATGCTCCTCATCAATGAAATTACAAAAAGCATAGTTTGGTGCCGAATTCCGCACCCCCGGTGTGAGATGTATCCTCTGTTGGGCGACTTATTTACTTCTGTTATTGTGACCAAAGTAACTTAAATACAATCAATTCCAGTCATAAATAAAAGAAATAAAACTTTTACTGAGGTAAGATGACTGTCTCTGTGTATCTGTTAACTTTGATTAAATTGTTGAGGTGATTCATTATGCCTTTGCTAGCAGCGTCTAACAGTTACTGTGACGTTTTTGAGTTGCAAGCTGTGTAGCAACGCTGATACTGTAAAAGATATTCACATAAGCTCCCATATGCAAATCTTTCATTTTTTATTGGCCACTCCCAGCATGAGGCCAGCATAAGCTCAGCCCCAGCATGGGGCAGCAGCTCATTACTGAAAGCGTGTTGCACATGCGCAGTGTTTTCTACTTCTCACTCACTTAAACAGAGCCTGACTTGCTGGCCCCATACCCACTAACTAAATGAAGACTGCTGAAAGTCTTACACAACCTTACGCAACACATACAGGAATATTTTAATGTGTTTGGGCCTACTGTCATTTTCAATCAAATACACAACAATGTAAAAAAAGATATTTAAATAAAATTAATTTAAAGAAGATGATTGATTATGTCACACATCCCTCCACAGCAACATCTGGTGGCCCAACTGCTCCCCAGGTGCTGTGTTCTCTCTGAACACTGGTGTGTGTGTATGTTTCACTGGTTAAATGTGGAGGTCAAATTCCTCAGTGTTAAAGCACAGTGGTCAATGACTGTGCACTTTCACTTTCTTTTCAAGCTCCCTTAAGTTTTTCAGACATCTGTAATTCTGCTTATTATTTTGACGTTTTTAAAGTTGAAACTATGTCTCCTATATGGACTGAACCCAGCCATTATGTTGAAAGTTGTGAACTTCCATTGTGATGCAAATGCACATGATGGTGGCATGATCATGTGTTCCGTTGCACAGAGTGGATTCAACACTGTAGTGTTGCAACTCAGTGTCTCCGCTGGCTGGAGAATAGTCCTTCAACCACAATACCCAGCCAACAGCGGCCCTATGAACATAAAGTGACTGCACATGAAAGTTTAATTGTTGACTAATACAAACAGTGCAGCAACAGATGTCTGTACAATCTGTTGTCATTTTACATTTATAAGCCAACAGGCATGATAAGAATAATAAAGATATGTCCACTTGAAACAGTATAATAAGTACAGAAAATCTGATCAAATCCAACTTTTATTTTCTTTAAGTTCTAAAGTTCAGAAAACACTTAATTTTCATGAAAGCTAATCTTGGTCACCTTGTACATATGTTAGTTTTATGATTTGTGGGGTTTATGTGAACCTATTTAATGCTACAGTAGTGTGTCACGCCCTGCCTGGGCCTCGCCCATCTCTTTGTGCATCTTTTGTGCCTGTGTTCATCTTTCTCATGTTCGTCCTTAGTCATATCTCCACCCTTCTGTGATGTCACATCATTGTTCAGGTCTGTTCCCTTGTTTTTATCCAATCAATGCCCCAATAAACTCTCCCCTTTGTGTCATATTGTTATCGGTCATTAAGTATGTCACAGTAATGTTATATGTGTTAGTGCTTAGTGTACAGAGATTCGTGTTTTAGTTTGTGAAATAAACCCCCATATGGATCACTGTCCAGGACTCCTACTCTTCTTTCACCTCACCCCCCAGGAACGTAACACAGTGTCTTCTTCACCTCATTCTGCACATGAAGCTTGTGGACAGTAAAGACTGAGTGGTGTTAGGGACATATTGTATTTTCTGTGATCTGCTTGGGTTAATCAGTAGTAATCTTAGGAGAGACTAGTGTTATTGTTATGTTGTAAACTGTCATTGGGTGTATTGGAGAGTTCTGGCTTCTGGTTAACTAGACAGTAAGATGAGTATGTACTATTATATGTGTGTGTGAAGACAATATCAGAAAATTAGTCTACGCTGTTGTCTTCATCACGACTAACATAAGTGCATTGAACCACTTGGCCTAAATGTTTTACCTTGTATTAAATATAAACACACTGAATTACATGAAGGTGGCCGCAGTGCATATAAATAATCTACCTAATTATTCAATATTTATTTAAATCACTTTTATGGAATTTAGTGGTACATATTACTTAGGCAAATATCTTAAAAGCCACTTAGTACAATTGCGTGGAACAACAACTCAGCACAATACACAGCATTTTAAGGTAATTGAATATAAGTGCTTTAAGTTAAAGACATGACTCAGCATCATGGATGGAGAGGTGGAGACATAAGTAGGTTCCAAGCTAATATTTATTAGTATAACACTAGACACAGGTGGACTCAACACTGTTACATACACACTCACACAGTGACTGAAAATAACAATGATACACAGAGGAGACTTATATGGGCAGTGATTAGAAACAAACGAGGGAACAGACCAGAACAATGACATGACATCACAGGAAGGTGCAGATATAATAAACATGAAGAACAGTGCCGGTGCTAGGAATTCAGGTGCCCCATGCGTGCAATCATACTCAAGCTAGGCACGCACTACACCCCACCCCTGCCAAGTGCGATTTTAAGATCACATAAATTTTGGGGGGGTGCACGCAAAAGAGATGAACGGTGCCCCCCAAAGATGTGTGGTGCAAATTTAAAATTCGTGGTGACCACGCACAGCATGAAGTCCACGACTGATGAGGAAGGTGAAAACAGACAGAAAAAAACACAGGGAGATGGGCGAGGCCCAGGCGGGGGTGTGACAACATGTAAATACAATATGTAATGTGGGCATCGCTTTTCAAAATGTATAGTTAAGTGAGTACAAGTACTGATCTCCAAAAGGCATTTAAAAATGAAGCATTGTTTTACTTTTGTTTTTACAATTTTTAAGTGCCATACAAATGTTTGGGCACCCTGAGAGATTTGAGCTCTCAGATATCTTTTACCAAGGTCCTTAATTAGCCTGTTAGGACTATAACTTGTTCACAGTAATCATTAGAAGTCATAGTTCAAAGCATTATACATTCTTTAAGTCCTCAAACCTTGTCCCAACAATGGTCTAGAAAACCAAGAAAATTTTCAGTGCTTATCTAGGATTTCTATAAAGGCAAATCCAAACCTGTTTGACTGCTAAATTTTTGGTCACCAAGATAGCTGTGTTTGGATAAAAAAAGAGTGTAGAATTTCAGAAAAAGAAAACCTCTCTAACTGTTCAGCATGGGGGGTGCCAACACTGCACAATGTTGCTGCCAACGGCACAAGGAACACTTCACTGATTAGAGTGAAGAATACATTCAATTAAATACCAGCTAATTCCAGAAGGAAACCTCACACTATCTGTAAAAATACTATCACTCTCTGGGTCAGCCATAGCCTGGCGGTTAGCGAACACCAAATACTTATCATCAAATATCAAATTCAGTTGTTCACAACTCCACACATTTATTTTGGCAGTTCAGTTAGGGTATCAACTTTGTTCACATTAGAGGTCATTTTTCAGTTTAAATTCACTACATTAGATTTCAGTGGGTCAAGATTTTAACATACACCTCTTTCACACACCTCCGTACTGTCTCTTTAAACAGTGAGGTCCAGGCATGAGGTACCAAAGTGTCTACATATCCACGATTAAGGGAGTGGACATGGCCATGGCCTGAAAGGCTGCCGTGTAAGACAGATGACTCTTTATGGAGGAGTGTTCTCTGGTTAGGTAAACCAAACCACATTTGGCCGTATTGATCAGTGTTATGTATACAGGAAAATGTCTGTGGAGGCTTTTAATCCAAAGAGCACAATCCTAAATGTGATGCATGTGGGTGCTCAATACAGGTCATTCCATCTCATTAATTAACTGATTTCATTTACTTAAGAGTATTAAAACAGAAATTCTACCAATACAACATCACTGTATGTTTATTATTAAACTGCTCAACTTATTTGTTTAAAGGCTGTGAGTCTTTAAAATGTACATTTTAATACAACCTTTAATTGTAGAACTACAAAATACACCTGCACTGTAACTGGACCTTATAAAATGGAGTGTGAAGGACCTAATTGTGACCTTCCTGCCTGACATGGCATCTCGGGCAACGCCCCCTGCCTGTTTGTCAATGCCAGGAGTGTCCAACTCCAGACACAGGAGCACATTCAGTGTAAGACTCATTCCCCCAAAATCCACCACAGAGCGTCACAGGAGGTCATTCTTACCTGTGCACATCAAACTATATAACTCCTCCCTCCACAATGATCCTGTGGTTTCACTTAATCCAGGTTCTTTATCTTCACAGACACTGTTATTATTTATATCACAAGTCACATAACATTCCCACAAACATTTAATGTGTATACACTGCTTCACACATTTCTGTTACTGATGTAAACAAGTGTATTATAATTAGTGTTTTTTATTTTATTCTCTATAATATATTCTTCTATTCTGTTTATTCTAATTCTATTGTATTAATAGAGAAGCTGTAACTATTTGTAATTTCCCTCTGAATCTATAAAGTTTTTTCTGATTCTGACATGATGTAATGCATTTTTATAAGTCTCAAATGTTCTTTTACCTTGCCTGTTTTCTGTCCAATTCCTCCAAAACTAATGTCCCCAAATGCATCAGTGGAGACCTCTCGGACATGCCTGTGATGGTCCCACTGCTCCCCCATGTACTCCTCTGGTTTGATGGCCTCATCAATGTGGTGGATCTTCGGGTAGCCACACATACAAATCCCCTCTCTGTGTGGAATAATCCACATTCACGTATGGGTTACTGCCCAACAATACAAACATGGCACACACACTGGCTGACTACCAACACAACGGTCAACAGAACTTGGCTTAAATGGAGTCAGCATGAACATGATCATATAGTCAGTAGTTCAGTGCTACTAATGTTGTGGATATGAGAGCAGATGCAGGTCAATGCTCATTTTCAATGATAGAAAAAGCAATGCTGGTTTTTAATATATAATACACATCACATCCTTTACACAATGTAAATATTCTGTTTCCTTCAGATCAGGTTACAAACTGGCATTAGTCAGCACAACATGCAAGGTCAATGTAAAGATCACCAGAGCTGCTTTTTCAAACATACATTATTGATCAAACATACATTAACAGACACAAATGTAGGTAAATACCTTCCATCTTCCACATAGAAGCAGCACTCTTTCTTCTTAATGTTCTCTTTAATCCAGGACGACAGGGAGCAGCGCTGAAAGGAGGGAATCAGAGATATGTACCTGGAGCTTTTATCCACACTCACAGCGAGAGTTTGCACCAAGACAGGCTCTCCTTCTGTCTCATCCATACTCAGAGAGCGAGAGAGAAGCAGGCAAGAGGAAGCTCGGACAGGACAGTGTGCACTCAGACTGCAGTGGGAGTGGATCTCCCTGCTTTGAGCCACAGCTCTAGTGATGTCATTCAGATGAGTTGAGATTAGCAGGCAGGGCTGCAGATGCTGAGACCTGGTCAGCATGTGAAGAGTCCATTACAGCATGTGCTCAATTAAAGGGGGATGGGCTCCTTACACAAAAGCTTGCAGTTATTTCACCACACTCGCTAGTAATACTGAGCTTTTCAGAATAAGATGTCCAAAAATATAATTTAGAAGACTTACAAAGTCCATTATAGTAAGAATGACATCAGACTGTAATGTTATGTATTGTCACACACACAACTGCCCAGGTTAGCAAACTAGCTTACAAAATACACATGACAAGAGTATCAAGTAGCCAAAACTGGTTCCCTGCTAAATTGAGCAGATGTATGTTTTCATCTGAAACTGTGAACTATTTGTTATATTGATTTATCTTAAAATAAGTTTTTTTTTCTTTCACATATCGATTCAAACTGTATTGGTTTCACCTATTTATAGAATTGGTGGGAAGATAGATTGAAAAAAAAACCTCTTACTTGGTGTATAAAGTACCATATTACCAGAAACTGTATAACCAGACACTGTATATCCAAAGCCTATATAAATTACAGTGCACATATGTATACAATGAAAATGTATACTCCTGTACATTGTGTCATTTATTTCTGTGTATATAAATCAAGATTATTTTATCAGAACGTGTGTATATGTATACTCAATTATATATATATATATATATATATATATA
>BRDA01090319.1:0-22376 GCA_036984385.1 Crenuchus spilurus
TCATAGATACAACAAAGTCTCAAAAAGGAGCCAAAATGAGAAAAAATAGCACTTTCCCATGTGTTCTGGGTCAGGATAACCTTTTTTGGCCATAAAGTAGTTTTCACATCACTCCTAAAGTCGAAAGTGTGAAGAAAACCTCACTAACCTGCACTAATAAATCAATTAGGGGCTGAGGTGACTCCTCACAGCCTGAAAGGATTATTGCACCATGACAGTGATGTAATTAGGGGAAGGAGCCATTCAGTACAGTACACAAGTACCCTACAAGTGTGCACTTCAAAGAAACTTTATGCTTTATTTATCCCCCTCCCCTAATTTACAATGTAACACTTTCTGAAGGGGCACTATACAACATGCCTAATGCTGTGTAAACTGTTTGTCTAATTAGTACGTAGAAACAATGCAGGTTATGACGTCAGAGATTATTATAATTGATTTATTACCAGGCTTTATATATGTATATATATGTATATAGTCTTGAGGTTGTTATCTTCTGTTATAACTTCTAGGTGAAGTTTGCTTTAAATACCCATATATTCATAGCTGGGTAGATCAGTGAGGCACAGCTTAGTGAAGCTCTTCAGGGAGCGAAGCGAAGTAAGAAGCGTCTTGAAATATATTGGTTGCTGGGGGTCTATCTCAGGGGATTTGTTTTTGAGGGGTGGGGGTTGGAGGAGCGCGCGCGCGCACACACACACACACACACACACACACACGCACACTTCTACCCCTCCTCCGCCCCTCTCTCCCTCGTTTTAGCCCATTGTTGGGATCTCTCCAGTCAGTACAGGGTCCCTGGCTGCTGGAGAAACACTGGAGCTCCTGAAATCCTGATATTTGGGAGCTATTTTGGAGTTTCTCAAACTCAAGCCAGAGTCCCTCACAAGCAGGATCAGCTCTCTGAAGATATTTTAAGGAGTCCTCAGCTTGGATGGCTGCCTGTTTTTAAAACAAAAAGTGGATTTCATACTGTTTGTGGGCTGTTTTTCTCTCCTGAAGTGGTGCTATCATCTGTTTTGCTGGATTTAAGCGGTTGTTTTGCGGCTGAGAGTGTAATCAGAGGAAGAAGGACAGCTGGACTTTGTGCACCCTGTCGATCCTCTGATATCCAGGTGGTCAGACTACAGCACGTTTTTGTTTTTTTGAATGGATTTCTAAGGCTACGTTCCAGTTAGTCTGAGACAGAGAACTCAGGATAAATGAGAACATTTGAGACCATCTGAGCCAAAGGAAACTACACAACTGGTGCCTTATCAAAGGTCTGCCCAAAGGACAGAGACAAGGTAAAGCAATCGCTGAGACTTTCTAACACATCTCTGAAATACGTCTACATTATGAGTTTTCTTCTGGTGCCCACCAGAACTGATTTTGTTGACTTAACTGTGAATGTAAGTAAAGTGCTCTGGTTGTGTTAAAAGCTGTAACACACTGAAAAAATCAATAAAACAGTGAAAAAGTGTGAAAAAAGACCCAAACTCAGATGTCACTAGTCTTGCACCACTATGTATTTTCACAGTCTCTTAATATAAACAACATCCAGTTCACATAAACGTTTACTTTACATTACCAAGTAGATTTAATACTTGTAAATGGAATTTTTTAGATTAAGCTAACTCAATCTGGTGTGAAAAAAGTACTTAAAGCAGTGCAGTGATACCTCCTTCCTGGCATTATTTACTCCAGCTTGCTTTCAATCTCGGTTTTCACTCAGAAGAACAAGTGGAATAGAGCTTCCACATGTCTTTCAGTGATACAAAGCATCATAAACTGTACCTAGGTTGTACAGAGTTTTTAAAAAAGTCCAATACAAGCAAACAACGACTAAGTTCATTGACTTAATCAGAGGGAACCAAAGTCAGTAATTAAGCTCAATCTATAAAGTTACAAAGATTACAAAGTTACATTGAAAACATCTGACGCACTAGTTTGTGAGCCAAATATATATGTAGTAAGGTCCCAGAACTTTGTTTGTCTAGTAAAGTCCAATATCACATAAATCTGACTCTTGTGTAATTAGTACCTCCACTCACAATTCAAATGTATGTATTGAAACCCCACATTATGCACACTGGACTAAACAACAGTCTGTAACTGTCCTACATTCATACATCCAATTATTCATGTTATGGAAAGTGGTGCAATGATCACACAGACAATGTGTCTGTTACTTAATGCAAGTCTGCAAATGGGCATTGATATACAAATGGGGTGGGGGTGTCATGTCTTAATGTAAGTAGGTACACTAGGTTTCATGCCATGCTATATTTTTTTTCAGGTTGGTCATTACAGAAGTTGCCAATGCCTGGAGTCAGCATTTGAAGCTCTCACTCTCGCTTGTGCAAGACGTAGATTACCTCAGCAAAATGTTGAGCATCTATAAGATCTTCATTACCCTGTGCCTGGCAGAATTTACATTATCAAGAAGTCTGGTGCCAGAAGTCGTCCGCTCAAAAGGTAGGCTAATTCAAGTATAATCAAGTCCCTGCTGCTCTCACATTTTCCGTACTTTCCCCAGACGAGCAGTCAAGGAAAGAGGAATATTGTTATTATTATAACACTTCTCTATGAGTGTCAACTAAACTTCCTCATACATTTCAGATGCCTTACCAGATGGCTCTGTCAGTCAAGTTTAGGCATTGTTTAAGTTTTGATTGTTGGATTGTTACAATGTATATATTTGTATTCGTAGTACAGTGTAGTGCAGTCTTGAAGAGCTTAAGAACCAGAGGAAGTTGTGGAGGATGTAATTGTTTGAAGGGTAAAAGAATCCAAGTATTTTCTTGAGCTGTAAACAGTGCTATCTGATCCTGCCAAAGCCCCGAGGCTCGGAAGTGTAAATCTGCCTGGCCCAGTGCCAGCGACAAGGGATTGTGGGGAGGCCCTGGAGGGCTCCTATTGATCCTTTACAAATGTAAGGTTGTCTTGGTTTTGTACCTACCAGAAAGGCATTTGGTTATCTTCAAGTGCTATTATGATATTCAGCACTTGGAAGTACCCGGTGTCTCCGTTGTCCTAAACAATCCAAATACAGCCACATTCTCAATGGTTTCCATAGTGTAATGTAAGTTTTGGTATGCTAGAATTTTAGGCTGCAGCTTTGTTGATAAGCTGGGTCTGGTAGTCAGTGTCTTACTGCATTTATAATTATCTCAGTTAATATACTTGCTGAGGTCCGCATAGCCATATATATAGTTGATAATAGTGATAGAACAAAGGGGGCAGAAGTGAACCCTGCCCAGGGTTGGGGCAAGGTGTTCGTTAAAAGCGTCCTTTCCTGAACTCCTCATGAGCTAAGTCCAGTGGAGGAGAAGTGGTGAAGGTTGAGAGACCCTGTGGTGCAGCCCAACAATGCCCCACTAAGTTCCTGCCAGAGGAAATTAAAGTCATTCGACAACTGTAATACTTTAATGGGCAGAGCCAGCCAGGGAAGCTCCAGTTACCAGTGGAAAACACTGGTCCAAGCAAAGTGGAGTGGTAATAAACTTGGGTTGATTGTGTTTTCTTAACCTCTCATTGTATTATTTTGAGATAATCTTTAGCTGATTACAATTAATTGTAAGTACATGAATGAGGTCACTTTTTTACTGGTAAGGTACAGTCTGCCACTTTCTTGTTGTCATACTATTGTGATGCTTGATGTCTTCTAAATCATTATATTTAATATATAAAAATGATTGAAAATGACCTTCATATGACCCAAAATGAGGCTTTGGGGTTTCTAAGGTTACAGTAATTATCACTATCACAAAATATGGGCATAGTCTCAGCTTTTTCTCCATAGCCATTGAGTCACTCATCCTATTTTAGGGAGTGTGTGTGTGTGTTTGTGTGTTGGTGTGTTTTGTTTAGCTTGCCTTTTATTTTCCTACTGACCATTCACACCCTCTCTTGGGGTCAGATGCAGGCCAGGCCCCAGTTTTATTCAGTGAAGTTCATTAGTGTGTTTGTGGGAGAATGCTGAGCCTCAGTACTGGAGGTGACATTGCTGGGTTGGGGGAGTTCTTTGCGCAAATGCTTATCACACTCACTGCTGTGACACCAGGAACACTGCTGTGAAGTCAAACCTAGGTCATCTTCCAATGAGAACTGGAGGTCTGTTCTCTCTTTTGTTGGTTGCCCTTTCGCCTGTGATTCACCCCAAAAACAGTGCTGATCTTGGAGAGAAGGGGCTCTTGTTAGCAGTCAGGGACTGATTGCTTAAAACTGCACTACTCAGCAAACACAAGCTGTTCTGTTTTGGTTCATTACAGCACATTTGTGTGGAAATGCAACCACAAGGACAGGAATAGACAAGGAGGTAAACACAAGTGTGCTCAAAATGCTTTTTTTTAACATTTGCCCAGATCCGAGAGTATCTCGGCTCACTCTTCAGCCTGGCTTCCCTGAGAATATCACCATAATGGTTGGAGGGCAAGCAAAGCTGGTGTGCAAAGTCCACCGGCCAGCCATGACACGTCTCCAGTGGTTCAAGAAGGAGAAAGATTCCCTGGGGCCCGATGGATCACCACTTCTTAAGGCTCTAACTGTAAGAAAGTGATTTAAAGAACCCCTTTAAAACATATTTATGTCTTGGGGAGAGTGGGAGTAATGCTAGATTTGTTCCCCCTTCAGCCTCTTCAAGAGAACATCTCCAAAGTCAATATCCTTCCTTTAGTGAATGTCTCTTTGGAAGACTCTGGAGAGTATATATGTGTGGTAGAGAACTCTGCAGAATGGGCTACTCGTTCAGCTTGGGTAGAAGTCTTACCAGGTGAGTCATTGCATGCAATATTTTATGACCAGGTTCCGATATCCATTGCATTTGTGATTTGGTCACTGTATCTGTCCACTTTCTTTGCAGGAACCCTTGCAGGTATGGATTCACTGACTACGAGAGAGCCTCCAACAGGTATGATTAACTCTGTCTCATTTGATACTAACAGTACACAGTGTACTCCACACATAAGGACATCTTCATTAGTCTTTGCTGAGTCTGAGAGCAGCTCTTGTGCCATCACTGACCAAACAAGATGTTGAATGGGAAAGAGGGAGGGTGCCACATTGTCATGACAACTGCTTTGTATGTGTCTGGGGGAACAATGCTAAGAACTAGAGTTGAAAGGTTAGAGTTGAACTCTAGACTTTCTCTTTTAGTGATGTTGCCACTACCCAGTTGAAGAACATTTATTTTTCCCATTTATAGAAGTTTCTGAGGAAGTGAATGAAGAGACATCAGAACAACTCCGCCTAGAACCTGGCGACGTGCTGAAACTGCGTTGTGACACAAATCGTCCCGGAGCTGTCCACTGGTTCAAAGGAGATGCACGGTTACAACATAGTCCTAGAATCCAGATTCGAGCAGGAGTCATGGAGATCACAGATGTAACATATGAGGACTCAGGGATATATGTTTGTATGCTCCGTGGCACCAGGGAGGCTCTGCGCAACTTCACCATTACAGTAGCTGGTATGTTCAGTCTTATAACAACAAGAACATGATCACTGAATCATCAATAACAAAAGTGTAATTACATTTGTCTCATGTACATTTTTAGATACACTAGGATCAGGAGATGATGATGAAGACAATGGACTAGATGACTCTGCTACAGAGTCAGAAAATGACCAAGTCTACATCTCCAGAGGTTTGTATTGCAAGAACAATTTTGCTGGTATGTCTGTCAACATGACTTAAAAACTGCCAATAGTGGTTCTAGAGTGACTCAGCAGGCTAAGACACTGACACTATGACCAGAGGATCGCGAGTTTGAATCCCGGTCATGCTGTTTGCCATCAACAGCCGGGGCCCAAGAGAGCAAAAATTGGCAGTGCTCTTTCTGGGTGGGTAGATGGCGCTCTCTCCCTATCACTCACACATTGCAATGTCTTCTGGCTCAGACATCTACTGATTGGTCCATTTGGAGCTGGGAACCCTGCGCTTTCCTCCGAGCGCGTTGGCTCCCCAGTAACGGTGTATCAAGCGGTAGTTCGAAATGAGGCGTTGGCTGCATCACATGCAACGTAGGAGGCCTGTGCATATCTTCACCCTCCTAGAGTCAGGAACAGTGCAAAGTGATGGGGAGAGCCCCCTAGTGGATGGGATGGCTTAATTGGCTAGTACCACATTGGGAAAATGAGAAAAATGTCAAAAAAAAAAGAAAAAGAAAATACCAACAGTCATGATCCTGTTCCTTCTTTAGGACCATATTGGACCCACGTTCAGCGGATGGAGAAAAAGCTTTATGCAGTCCCCGCTGGAAACACAATAAAATTTCGGTGCCCTGCTACTGGAAGCCCTCTGCCCACAATCCGCTGGCTAAAGAATGGCAGAGAATTCCGAGGAGAGCACAGAATTGGAGGGATCAAGGTGAGATCCTACTGTTACAACTTGAATCAATCTAATGACCACTGACACAGCTGTTCCTGCGAAGTTAATGCACTGTTCATTTGAATTGAAATTAACGTATTTTCACATTTTGTTGACATGTCAGCTGCGGCATCAACACTGGAGTCTAGTTATGGAGAGTGTGGTGCCATCAGACCGTGGGAATTACACTTGTGTGGTGGAGAACAAATATGGCTCCATCGCTCACAGCTACCTCCTGGACGTGCTGGGTAAGCAGACTTTCTTATACTGTAGACAGTAGCCTGGGTGTGTGGAGACACTGAAAGCCAGTCTTGCTCAGCAGATGTCAGAGGCAATAAGCATCAAACTGGGGAGACTCGGTGCTGGCAGCTCTGTGGTATCTCACAGTAAGACCAAAAGCGCAGTAGAGAAGCATGGTGCACAAGGTTTCACCACAGGGGCTGTTCTACAGTTAGAGCTTCATGTGTCTACAGATATATTTAAGAGCTGCAGGGAAAGGGCAGTAAATATCAGCACAACAGGAGAGGGAGGGCTGGGGGTGGACTGGCGTCAGGCTGCAGAGTACGTGCCTGGAAGCGCAGTGAGCCGGGCATCCAGACCGGTTTTCTACCTGACCTGTGACAGACCAGTTTGTTAAGAGTCCGGCGTGGGGTCAACTGCTGTCTCCGAACAGGGAGAGGGGAAAAAGAGCATGCAAGGGGGGAGGAATAGGGCTCAGCGACTTCAAAGCTTCCCAGTACACGGGTCTGGCTCAGAAATCCCCTAATGGAACCAATTAGTGCATGTTTGGCTCACTTTTGGAAGAACCGCTTATCTCTTTCCCTACTTTGGACCATCTTATCAGATTAACACTTGTAATTACTATATTTCTTTGTGGGCTTGGAAAACAATTATGCACATATATGACATACTTAATTCAACAAAGCATCAATGCAGCTTTTACTTTCAAACTGTCAGCAGTCAGACAACTCTTTATGTGTATATGGAGGAGTAATGAGGCTTGGCTGTAGAGGATGACGAGTTATTTATTTTGACCATGCTGGTAAAACAGTTGACTGTATTCATTCATACATGTGCTTCAGGTTCTGAAAAATCTTTTGTCTTTTCAGAACGCTCACCTCACAGGCCCATTCTTCAAGCTGGTCTACCAACCAATACTACAGCAGTAGTTGGAGGAGATGCCCAGTTCCTCTGCAAGGTCTACAGTGATGCCCAGCCCCACATCCAGTGGCTGAAGCACATTGAGATTAATGGCAGCCGTTACAGGCCTGATGGCATACCCCATGTCCAAGTTGTCAAGGTACTGAAATGGAAACGTATTTGACACATGCAAGGACATTGCCATGATAAAACATGTGTGCTGAGAGTGAGAGATGACAAACAAAGATGCTGACCTTTTTTACCTTTGCAGACTGGCAGCTTGAACATGTCCGAAGTGGAGGTTCTGTATCTGACAAATGTCACAATGGAGGATGCGGGAGAGTACACCTGCTTGGCTGGAAACTCAATTGGTTTCTCTCATCAGTCTGCATGGCTTACAGTTTTATCTGGTATGTTAAATGTGCTGTGATGATACAATCACACAATTCTTGTCCCATCACTATACTGATAACATACCAACTCCACTGTTTATTTACAGAGGAAGAGGTGGCCAAAGAAATGGACCTTATGGAGACCAAGTATACTGACATCATAATCTATGCCTCGGGTTTCCTTGCATTGGTGATGGCTATCGTGATTGTGGTCTTGTGCCGAATGCAGGTCCACCCCACCCGAGAGCCCTTTGATGCCCTCCCTGTCCAGAAACTTTCCAAATTTCCTCTTCGTAGACAGGTGCAAGAGAAACTCAGGTTTAGAGCATGTCTTATAGGGATGGCTCTGAAATACATATTCATTTAAATACATGAATACTAATATTGTGTACTTTGGAAACTTTTACAGTATTCTGTGGAGTCCAACTCCTCTGGGAAGTCCAGTGCATCTCTAATGAGGGTGGCTCGTCTTTCCTCCAGCTGCTCTCCAATGCTGGCTGGAGTCTTAGAGATTGAACTACCTTATGATCCTGACTGGGAGTTCCCCAGAGAGAAGTGTGTACCAGTTTTTAAGCCAAGTGATACAATCCATTCTGATCATATCATTTGATAATCAACTTTTAACTCTTCTTGTAGTTTAACTTTGGGGAAACCTCTTGGCGAAGGCTGTTTCGGTCAGGTGATGAGAGCGGAGGCTTATGGGATAAACAAAGATAATCCAGATCAAGCAACCACTGTTGCAGTCAAAATGCTGAAAGGTAGATATTTCCAGAAATGGTCAAAATGGCATTTCAGGATACATCTAAAGGAATACATTTGATGTGAGCTGACTAAGCATGGTTGATCTTTTTTCAGATGATGCAACCGACAAAGACTTGGCTGACCTTATCTCTGAGATGGAGCTTATGAAGGGCATGGACAAGCATAAGAACATCATAAATCTCTTAGGTGTTTGCACGCAGGATGGTGAGTTCAGCTCGGTGGTATGTCATGACTACTTAAACGTTTCACTACAGTTGTTTGAATAAGAATGATTCTGAAGATTGTCACTGGGGTGATTTTCAATGGTTAATGAATGCAAGATTAGATAGTGTCAGCTACAGTTAGTCACAATACATCCATCGATCCATCCATTATTTTATCCACTTAATCCTGATCAGGGTCACAGTTAGTCCTTTACCCCCTCACCAGGCACAGGGCAGGGCATTACAGACAAGTCACAATACTGATGTAGGAATGTAATTTTTTTAATCTCAGTTGGACTATATTGTTCCTCAGGTCCACTCTACGTGCTAGTGGAATATGCATCTAAAGGAAGCTTGCGGGAATATTTGCGAGCACGTCGTCCTCCCGGCATGGACTACACTTTTGATGTGACCAAGGTTCCAGAGGAGCAGCTCACATTTAAGGACTTGCTCTCTTGTGCCTACCAAGTGGCACGAGGCATGGAGTACTTGGCCTCTAAACGGGTGAGTTCTGACAATGGAGTATCAACTCAGTTCATTTGTATGGATGCTAAAAACTGGGTCCTTCTGTCTTATCATGTCCCTTTGTCTGACACACGATGCCAGGCATTCCTTAGAGTGGAGCGGTGGTGTGCTGTGTTTACCACTGCGTCCATCCCATCTCTGTGGGCTTTGTCCTTTTTAGCACTGCCATAAATCTGTTAGCAAGCAGGCGCACAGACCCGCCTGTGCATAGGATCATATTACTAGGTCTTTGTGGCCTGCTAAGAATGCAGCTGTCTGAAACCCTTCCATTAAGGGCGGCAAACCAGGGGCTTTTTTTGTCCCCTTTTTTCAATCCCCAAATACCGCTTCTATTTAAAAAGAAAACCAAACTAAACTTAATAACATGCATTCAGTTCAGCAAACAGTTTGGTGGTGTTTTTCTATGAAGCCCACATCTATTTAAAGTGAAGCTTGTTTTTGAGGACATGCTGAAAGTGCGTACTACGCATGCTGATTTAGAATACATCTGTTCATACAGAAATATACAAATAATCATTTTTGTCTGTCTTGTCTGGTTCTTGGGACAAAAATAGGTTCATGTGATAACCAGAGTCAACAAAGTGTCACTGACATGTTGTATAAACGCATTTTCCAATTTCAGTTTAATAAGACCTGCCCTGTGTTTCTCAACAGTGCATTCACAGAGACTTAGCAGCAAGGAATGTCCTTGTCACTGAGGACAACGTCATGAAAATCGCAGATTTTGGCTTGGCAAGAGGAGTGCATCAGATTGATTACTACAAGAAAACCACCAATGTGAGTAACAAAAATTAAATATGTGATCTTCCCTTAAATATAAAGCCAGTTTTGAATGTTTGAACAGGTCATTTTCATGTAATGATCTGTCCTATCTGTTGCCTGTCTAGTGTCTGGGTCTGTTTGCAGCCTTAATGCTTTTATAGACAGATGTTTGATGTGTCCCTGCTGATTGGCAGGCAGCTTAATGGGAGATAATTGGACTATGGGGGGAGGATTAGAGAAGGAGTGGGCAGCCATGTTTTTTGTGTGGATCAAAAGGATGATTGCTTTGCCTGTGTTGCAACCAACTGTCCCACTCACTGCTCTGTTGTGTCCGATTTCAGGGACGTCTGCCAGTGAAATGGATGGCACCAGAGGCCTTGTTTGACAGAGTCTACACACACCAGAGCGACGTGTAAGTCTGGCTAATCATTGTGGCTATGCCAAACAATCAGCTGACCAGGGATCCCCAGGGCTGGAATGCCGGCTTGTTTAAACTAATCAGAATACTATTTGGCCTCAGGAAAGTGCCAGCATAGTTTAATCCTGATTTGTCTGAGGACTTTTGTAATGACTGAAAATAAGTACTAACACATGAAAATGTGTTCAGCAAGAGGATTAAATTAGCGCACTGCAAATCTGTGGCTATCCTTTATCCCTTTTGAATGATGCCCTGAATTATTTTTGCTTACTTGCCTCCACAGTTGGTCATTTGGAGTTTTGATGTGGGAGATTTTCACATTGGGAGGCTCACCATACCCTGGAATCCCAGTAGAGGAGCTCTTTAAGCTGCTGAAAGAAGGCCATCGCATGGACAAACCCTCCAACTGCACACATGAGCTGTAAGTACCACCCTCTTTTATTATAACATCATTGCCGGACGTGGTAAGACATGTTTGTTGAGTTTGTTTAATTATTCTGATGCCTTCTTTTAGCTACATGAAGATGAGAGAATGCTGGCATGCTGTTCCAACACAACGGCCAACATTTAAACAGCTGGTGGAGGAGCTTGACAGAGTGCTGCTATCCATTTCAGATGAGGTAATGCCTCTACTTTTCATATTGAGCCACTTTCAGCAGATTAGGTTGGTTAAATGCAAACTTTTGCATGGCTAAGATCATTTATTTACATTCTTATTTACTTTTGCAGTACCTGGACCTGTCTACCCCTTTTGAACAGTATTCACCATCTTGTGAGGACACTTCCAGCTCGTGCTCTTCAGACAATGATTCAGTATTTACCCATGATGCCTTGTCTACCGATCCATGTCTCCTTGGTTATCATGATGTTCGCTCACGGTTAGACCTGAAGACAACATTACGATAGAGTCACAGCCCCAGAGGACAGAGGACACCAGCTTGTGCATAACAAAGTTAGCTTTGAAAACACTCACTCGAGAAGCGGTACAAGGACTCTGGCCTTCGATGCTCTGCCCAAGAACATTATAGTAATGCTTGGCACTACAAAACCTGGTGATGACAAATGGCTGCCTCAGATAATCATGTTTCTAATACAGTAAATGGACTGCCTGGTCAATGAAGCTATTTACTCTCAGTTTCCGTTGAGAAGAATGGATGCTGCTTATTATGTATAAAGTCCCAAGTATTTGAGCAGCATAGACAGAGGAGTGTTCTGAAACCAGATTTTTTTTAAAAAGAGAACATTTATTTTGATATAAAAAGCTGATAGCATTGTTAAATATAAAATTTTCTCTATATAAAATTATTCTACATTTTTTTCTATTTAAAGTTGTCTTAAATCTCAGGATCTCGCATGGTAAAGTTGCTGTAGTGGCAGCAAAGTGCCTAGATTTTGATTTCCTGTGAATATCTTAAAATATTTTCTGTACATATCATTAAATAAGACAATTACATTTTATAAATTATTCTAAAAGATATGAAGTGAAAGTGTTATTTGGGTGAAAAACATATATTGCCTTGATCCCTTGAAAGAAACTATCCCTGGACTGGCAACACAATTGCAAAAGCTTTTGTACACTGCTAACAGTTCCTTGTATGCTGTCATGGCTAACCATTCAAGAGTCGGTTCAGTATGGTTTAGTTTATACATCAGCAGTTTGCAAGCATGGTGTAACTGCTCCCCTCACAAAAGCAGAGCACCATTCAAACCAAGACAATTGCAGGGACCAGTGAAGCTTCCACTGTCTGCACTGTACAGGGAGAAAGGGCCTGAACTGAATGTGAAAACCACCCTTGAGATTGATTGATTTTAAATGGGAGAATCATCTTTTGTTTAGCTGTAACCTTTTACCTAGCACGATTTGTTTGCAGGGTCCAAGCACAAGCTAAGGTGGACAATAGGCCCATGCAGTTGTAATGGGTGTGACTGCAGGGTAGGGTGATTGGGGGGCTGTGTGAGGCCTGTGTGCAAATGAGGGAGCCTCTTAATATGGTAATAGTTCCAGCTGCCCATCTTTCTCCTGCACCATCTTTTTAATATACAAATGCTAATGCTGGCCTTTCTGAGTAAACTCTGCACTGTTCTTCAGGGACTGCAAGGCTTCACCCACACACTGATAAGAAAGCAAGGGGTTTTCTCAAGTTAATTTACTCAGTGCTTTGCATTCCCAGCCAGAGATGCTCCTTCTATTTCCCCGGGGCACATTCTGGCCTAACATGTGCGCATTCGAATGAATCAGTCATACAGTTTCCCTTTTGTGCACCAGGGGGTGAAATTTGTTTGGTGTGTCATCACCGTAGATGCGAAATATTTTGAAAGCTACCACTAGGGCTCAAACTTTCCTAACAAGGCAGCTACAACAGTGTTTGACCTCCAACTCCATACCAAACACTTAGGAGCTGGGTGTTCACCCTACAAAGTCAAAAGTTCTTTGTCTGAGATGAAGAAAGCAGTATGTTTGAATGATGACCTGCATAACATTCCATTAATGTACCCCCCCCATTCAATTTGTAACAATCAACATTGTTCTTATGCATTTTTCCCTTTGAGAGAATTATTTTAGAAATATCTAATTTATTTGTTTATTGTGCCGTTTTATATTAAATAAAGAATAATTTAAACTTCCATGTGTTATATCTTTGAAGAAGTCAATTTACACAGAAATTTCCACACTTCATGCCTTTATTATTACAGTTTAAAACATAAGATCTTAGCTGACTATTTGGCATAATAATTGTTATAAACAATTAAATGATTTAGTAAAATTGTACGAAGCTTTGGAAGTACAAACCTAAGGTGGGAAAATTGACAAATTAGACAAATACATATTACTTTCATTTACACTTCATTTACTTCTATCTTAGTATAAGAACAATGATATGAGATCAGCTCTCACCAACCTGTATGGTTTTAACAAGGGCTACGTAAATGTCAGTATTTTTATTTTCAGACCATTATTTTTACTGTGAGATGTTGGGCATAAATGTGGGCCATTGTTTTCACAAGACACCTTACAGTTCTCTCTCTCTCTTTCTCATGTTAACATTAACCTCAACGATCAAGTCATTCCCACATTCAGCAAGGAAAATAACTGCTTAAACTTAAATAGTGATGATACACTTGTGCACCGCCAAAATTAGAATATAGTGAAAAAGTTCATTTTTGTTATTTTTTAAATTAAAAAATGTATATTTTTTTCGCTGTACATAAAATGACCATTTCTAGCTTTTTTGTTTTAATGTCAATACTACTTGAATAGTAATTTATTGGAACTGGAATGAAAACCTGAGATTCTGAATTATGAACAATGACATTTTTCACTATATAATTTTTTGATGTAACACTATATGTAGATTATTTCAGATGAGCACACATTCTCGTGGTGCTGCATATGTACAGCTTGTTTTGTAAAGTGTGACTTGGTATCTGTAACTGCATTCAAATCAGACAAGGAGCTGTCTTGCATAGTTAGCATTACTAGTCTGATCACACTTTAATGTCTGTTTCTAAATCTCTTGCCTGTCTAACACCAGCCTGGCTTATCTCTCATGTGTAACAAATCACAGTCTGGAGAGGAGCAGGTCAACCCTCATTGGGACCTGATAAGTGTCTGTGTCTCAACAGAGATTCTAACAGCCAGCTGGACAGCAAGAGATAAGAGCAGGTCCTCCACGGCTGGCCTCTTCTCATCTCCACATGCTCTGCATGTTTGGCTGGGGTGAAAGGGCCAAGCTAGCACACCAAATGGCTTTCTGCATGCCCCTGGCTACATCTGTCCTGCTCTGGTTCTCGAATGATAATGCTGACCTAATCTTATCTCTGGTTGAAGATAGCTTCTTTGAAATTCTAAAATTCACATTCACACATTGTTGGTTTCACATAGTCATATTACATTTCACATTACCGCCATATCAAAATATTTTGACCACTTTTTTGTATGTAAACTCACTGATCATACAAGTGCACTTTGTAGTTCTACAATTACAGAATGTAGTCCATCTGCTTCTCTGTATACTTTATTAGCCTCTTTTGACCCTGTTCTTCAATGAGCAGGAGCACCTTAGTGCAGGTATTATTTGGGTTGTGGATCAGTCTTACCACTACAGTGACCCTGATGCGGTGGTGGTGTGTTGTGCTGTGGATCAAACACAGCAGAGCTGTTGAATATTTTAAACATAATGTTAGCTCACTGTCCACTCTGTTAGATACATCTGTGTCTGGTCCATTTGTATCAGTGCAACACACTCTTAACACCACCACCACCACCACATCAGTCACTGCACTGCTAAGAATGATCAACCATCCAAATAATGCCTGTTCTGTGGTGGTTCTGCTCACTAAAGATCAGGTGAAAGGAGGCTAACACTGCATATAGAGAAAGAGATGGATTACAGCCTGTAATTGTAATCTACAAAGGGCACCTATATGGTCAGTGAAGCTAATAAAATGGAGTGTATATACATGGAGGTGGTCATAATACTCTGATATTAATATTAATCTTGGTATGATTGTCAATGGTACACACACAGACATCACTGGGCACTGCAAAGAGAAGTTATTAGTACATCTAGACTTTGACTAATCTTTGGTGCTCCATGAGCCACTAAAACCAGTTCACTGAGTGTGGCCTTTGTGCACTGAGGCCAATTTTCTCTCACTTTCAATGTTTCTGACTTCTGCTTTAAACCAAATTCCAAAACATTAGCAACTGACTTTCTGGTCAGGCTCTCACAAACCATCAATTATTTGGCATTACTGAGCAAATAGCTTTGTGTGTAACGCCCATAATTTGCTAGCATCTAGCACTGGAAGTTTGTCTCATTGTTCTGTTTATCTTCCTCTGGCCGGTAGTGGGTTTTTGGAGAGCAGGCAGGTTTTTGCATGACTGATGAGCTCATTTTATTGAGCTGACAGCTCTGGCCACAGCCAGAGCAGGAAGGAGTTAGGGGAGATATTGATGCTGTTGAGTCAGTGGATCATATGTGCTGACTGATTTCCTAGTTCATGCTAAATGTGTTGTAAAGAGGATAATAAGCCAGATGTAATCATACTTAAAAGAATATTGGGAAAACGTTACTTTTTGTTCAGAATTTAATAGAATTTCAATTTATTGCACATAAAATTACATTTCAAGCCATTTTGATGTTGATCAGTATATCTTACAGCTCATGAAAATGTGAAATCCAGTATCTCAAAATATTAGAATAGAATTTGAGGAAATACTACTAAGACAGTATACGTACTGTGTATCTTTCAGACTAAAACTGCTATATTCCTAATAGTAAGACAATCCTCAGACTCACAGATGAAAAGGACCATCAACAGAGTTATCAGCAACAAGTTCAAAAGTCAGAGGTTGTAATAGTATGTGGACGTGTCAGTGTGCTCGGCAAAGGTAATTAACACTTCTGTGGTGGCAGTATTAATGCAGAAAAGTACTTAAGGGTAGTCTATGCATTTTTCAACAAGACAATGCAAAATCACATGCTGCACACATTATAAAGGAATGGCTGCAGAAGAAGAGAGTATGGGTACTGGACTTGACATGTCCCCAGTAGGAAATTTTGAAATAAAACTACCAATATCCTTGTACTACTACACACCTTAAGTGTTTGCAGGAAGAATGGGACAAAATAATCTGAAACGCTTGGTGTCCTCACATGGTAAATGCTTTACCATCAAAACATTTTTGGAATGCATCGCAGGGCTGAAATGCAGGAATTGATGTATATTAACAAATTAAATTAGGTTGCCCCAACAAACCTTAACATATATTGAGTTCATACTGCCTGCAATGAAATAAAAGTCAAAGTAAATGCAAGAAACACTGCATTTTGTATTTGCATTTTCCCACAATGTCCCAGCATTTTCTGATTTGGGGTTGTAAACTACAAACACAAATTAACTTTGTCAGGATATTCTACTTTTTGCAGGTTAGCAAGTGGTTCATGTAGTTCGATGTGAGAGAAATGAACAGCAACTTTAACAAGGAACAAATGGTTATGGTGAGATAAGTGGGCCAGAGCATCTCTCAAATGTCAAGATTTGGGGAGCTCTTGGTCAACATTGGCAGTACCTACCAACAGCGGCTTCCAAAGTCCCCAAATCTCAGTTCAATTGAGACTTTGTGGGATATGTTGGAACAAGCCTAATCCATGGTGGCTTCACCTCACAACATACAATAAAGGTGCCAGATATCACAGGGCACCTTTAGAGGTCATGTGGTGTCCATGTCTTGACAGGTAAGAGCTGTATAGGCAGGGTGGAGAGGACCATCTGCATATTAAGCATATTCAGTGGTGATCCATGATCCATGATGAACTGCTCCAAACAAAGCATCCCATTTTAGCCAGGTCTGAAATCATTTCTTAGATTTTATTTATACTTTCTTAGGTTTTATAAAACTTCAGGCTCAGAAGTGACATGCAGCTACCTAACATGTACATACTACATTCACATGCCCAAACATTATAAAGTACAATCAATCAAATCATGGTGAAGATATTATAACTACTGTATATGCACTTAGTGCCACTGTCCTGTTTGGATTTTTTAAATTTTTACCCAATTCTTTCCCCAACATGTTTGGTAGTCGACCTGCCCATTCATTAGGACTTTCCCTATCACTTGTAATGTCCCTGACTCTAGCAGAGTGCACACTAACATAGGCCTCCTCCAATGTATGTGAAGTCAGGCCACCACCTCTTTTTGAACTGCTGCCAATACATCACCTCCGGGCAGCCAACACGCTCAGAGGAAAGAGCAGGATCCCTAGTTCTGATGGATTGCCTGGCAGACGCCTGAGTCAACTGACATTACTTTGTAGTGCTTTTGAATTCCATCTTACCCGCCTTTACGACACGGCTCTTTTGGGCCCTGGCTGCCAATGGCAAGCAGCATGACCGGGATTCGAACTCACGATCCATTGATCATAGTGGCAGGATCTTAATCCGCTGAGCCATTCAGGGTAACAGTGGTTTAATGTTTTCTTAGAAACTGCAATTAATTGAAATTAATTCAAATGATTTCTTGGCTCAAAAATAAACCAAATAAAAAAAAAAACCCAGACTGTAGTAATGTATGACTCCAGCTTTTCTAGGCAGCAGCATAATTTGAATAATACTCCAGGGCACATAAATATAACACAGAGTCGACAGATTAGGAGTCAACTCCAGCACTTTGACCCTCACAGTCAGTTGCCAAGTGTCAACACCAATTCTCAGGCAACCTGGAGTCGAAGAATCAATTCATTTGCAGTCGACTCCCCACCATTTCTGACTGGACTTTGAAAAATAAGTTGGCTTATCTATTTATCCCAGTTTGGACTCCTGTTCTGTTCTTCATTTCATTTTCTTTGAGATAAATATTAGAAAACTGGAATTTATAAGAGAGATTAACCTTTTAGCTCATTATGCTAAATAATTTATTAGTGTCATATGAAAAAAACTTTGTTTTAGGTACTGAACTGGGGAATCCATTGGGAATAAAGTCTTATGGGAAGTGAGAATCTGAAAAATCTCCTTGACCCAGTAACAATTTCTCTTTGACCCAGTAATAAGACTCAGGACTTAAATAAACCATATCCATAGTAAACAGTCTGGAAACACTCCCACTGTCAAACTGATATCACCATCAGCACAATAAACACGTGACCAAAATGTGATCCATTGATATTAAACTCTGCATTTTCACATTTACAGACATACATGAACTGAAATAACCCCCCAATCATCTAGCTGATCATCTGCCAGTTCTGAGAGAGTTGAGTCATGCCAACAGCAGTCTATCACGGTTAATGTTCAACTGTTTAGCCTTCGAACCTCCGCTCCGGACGAGAACACAATGGCTTATCTGTGTATGTTTTCTCTTTCTCTCTATCTGCTGATCACGGGAAGTATTTGAACACTTGTCTATACACAGAGGCTCTACAGATAATGCCTGGAGCGTGTGGGCACAGGAAGTGTGATAGGTAAACACCCCCTTTAAATGGCACCATTTTATTTTGACTAATTCTGACCCACAGTTGCAACTAGACTTATTTCACATGACATTATGAGGCTGTTATGCCATATGATGAGGCTTATTATGAGGCTGAGTATCTTGGTTTTGTATCAGGTCTCTGAGACAGGTCACAAGAAATTACAGTGCCACATCAGTGCCATAAAGTGACATTTCAAGCCTTTTTTTAATAAGTAAATAAGTAAAGTTTATTTGTACTGCATGTTTCACAGACATTAGCCAAAAAGTGCCTTACATAACAAGATAAAGGAACAGAACAACTACATAAAAATGTAAAAACAGGAAGAAATAATAAATAAAAATAAAATGAATGAGTTAATAATATTTGTAATACTTTAAAAAGAAATAAAACATAAACATTTAAGCATATCCCTGCTTGAAAAGATATGTTTTAAGCTGCTTTATAAAGGTTAAAACCTTAAATAAAGAGGTAGGAGTTCCGCAGCTTAGGTGCAGTAACCTTAAAAACTTGATTACTGCGAGCCTTTAAGCGGGTCAGAGGAAATGTTAGTAAGCGCAGGTCATTTGCGCCTGGTCATGCAACACTATGTAGGTAATAGTTAAAAGGGCATTACAGTAATGAAAAAAAAAAAAACATAAGAAAATTTCATTTTGAGTAAATCATCATGGACAATGTGGATATGTGTTTTATTGCTAAAATTAAACAAGATAAACTTTCTTTTTTTAAAGACATACTGTAGTTGAAACCTGCTTGGACTTCCTATTCTAATGTGGAGCATTTATTGAGGTTGTTTATATGCTAATATCTTCTATTCCATTGAACAATATGTACCAAACGTCCAACTGAGAAGAAACAGCTTATTAAAGCCTATAAGCTCAGACAACAACTTGAGGGAGACACCAAAACTGTGTCCTGCCTCACCCTTCTACCACTGAAGATTGAGTATCTGGAGCAGCAGCATCTGTGGATTTTATCATCATCTCAAATCAACTGGAATTACAATTTGTTTGCTGAAATAAAAGTATGTCTTATAGGGGACCTCAAACTTTTGATTGTTAATGTTCATTGAAACAAGAAATTATTTGCTACTTAGTGAGATAATTTTTACTTAAAACTTACATTTTACATTTAGACATTTTAAATATTCAATTTTTAAATCACAGTGATGCATTCTTGAATATGTATTTAAGCAATAGGTTGAACTATCAAAATTGTCCAGGTTGTTATTAATCATATGACTGCTAGGGATACACCAAGTATTTGGCAAAAATGGCAAAAACAAACACTTTCAATGTTCGGCCGAATAAGAGAAAGGCAGAATAATTTATACCAAACAATGTTTTTAATGACAGTGTTACCTTTTTTCTATTTCCAGGCTGAAGATGGGAATCAGAGTGGAACTGTTACTCCTTGGCTCCTGTGTTAAGGCCAACCACTCTAGGGTAATACCCACTTTAACTTGTTATTTATGTTGGAGTTTCCCAGCTTTTATTTTTTGGAAAATATTCAGTGTTCAATTAATATTTTAAAATAGCATAAATAATTGTTTTTTTCTTTGAAAACCAAGACAAAAATACTATATAAATAGCAAAAATAACCTATTTAATTTATGCAATGGTAAAAAAGTGGCAAACTTTATCATCATAAGAAACATGTTTGGTATCATCCAAAAGTTTCATTTTGTTTGGTTTCAGCCAACAATTTTCATTTGGGGTATCCATAATGGTTGCCGTTAACTCTGAGAACTTTTGAAATGGTAACTTTTGTGTCATATGCTGAAAATTAGCATTAATCATGAAAGTTTACATACATCTCATCACAAGAAAAAAGAAATATGTTTTGAGATGCCTGTGTTTAGACTCAATTAGTCATTGATTTACAACTCCAGTAGTGCTTGTTTTTTTGTAAATAGTAAAACCAGATGGCTTTACACTGCATTATGTATTCCCACACTCTTGTGAGTAGACAGAGTCACGTTTTAAAAAGAGAAGATTAATATTTCCCAGTCCAGGTCTGCCGAGAGAGAAGCAGGGAATCTGCTACACATTGTATCACATATCCTAAGGCTAGGCCCAAGGTCACAGACAATAGAACATGCTGAAACCAGAGAACAGAGAACTAAGCAGACCTCATCTACACTGTGAGGGGGAAAAGAAGAAAGCAAGAAAGAAGTGGAAGAGCAGGGGAGACGTGGGCCATTCCATCGTCAGCAGACCCTCATAACTCCTTCACAGTTTTCTGGGAGGTTATTTATTGCTCTGTAATTTCGGAGGTGCCAAGGGAGTGTAATTGATTTGGCTCGGATTTCAGGCATGGGAGGAGCGGCGAAAGGCCTGTGCAATCGGAGTGTGGAATCTGGGCCCCTGAGCTGCCTCGCTTCACCTCACGGTTTGCCATAATCTGCTAGCAGCTCTGCTTTATCAGCAATCCCACAGCACGACGCGCCCTGGCGCCTCCTCTGCACCAAGCGCTCCCAAGCAACTCCAACTGTAAAGTTTTCCTTTCTCCTTTAATGGCCAACTTTGCCAACGAGAAGGAGTGATGGAGTAGATAAATGCTTGTGAATGTCAACATTTTCAACTGCATGTTATGATCGTGCACATGCACAACCTTGGCAATGGAAGGGTCTATGAATGCGAGGGCAATGGTGACAGGATCCAACCCAAACCTCATAAACATGGCTGCCTCCATTTGAGTGGATCAGACTGTAGAGGATCCAGTCTGTGATCCAGATCTGTCAACAGTGGACCGTGGTTGAAAGAATGAGTTGTGGGTGAATATTTTTGTAAAGTAAAAAAAATACACAACATGCCAATGAAGCAGACACAGTGTTATCAAGAATCTTTAGTGTGGAGTCAGACTGCCACGTCTTTAGGTATACTGAGGCAGTGGGAAAGCATATAAAGAAACAAGACAGATGGGGTTAGAGCAAGAATCACATGTACAGACAAAGCATCAATATAATCTGATTATTATGATCCTTAAATTCTACCCTAAAGCTGGGTCCAAACTGCAATAAGTTACCCAATTTTGCTGTCATCAATAAGTTTGCATATTGTATAAGGATTTCTTTGGTTGTGACTTAAGATAAGTGGACTTATAATGCACAAGGAGAGTAAGAAAATATTCATTCACTTGAGTATCACAATATTTTTGATTATCGATATCAATTCAGTACTGATTGTCAGTTAATAGTTCACATGAAAAGATTGGTGCATACATTTCTGTTGTGTTTAAACCCTCAACTGTTGTAATCTATCTTCAGCGATTAGATTCTTACATACAAGCATACAATGAAAATATGTAATTGTGATTCACAACATTATTTAGTCTATTAAGTAATCACATTTGTTGAATTTGTTTTAATTTGACTTTAAACATACAGCTACAGTTATGGTACAGTCAACAGTACACAAACAGCTGAACTTCAACTTGGAATTATGAATGATTTGTAGGACACACTTAGCAAAATGTGTTAAACATAGCATAACTGACACCTTTGCTAACCTAGCATAATTGCTGACCTAGCATAACATATCCCTTTGCTAACCCAGCATAACTGATACCTTTGCTAACCTAGCATAACTGACACCATTCGCCCCTTTCACAAATCCCAGAATGCACCGCGCAACCGGCAACATCCCGTTCACCATTTTCTCTTGTTTGTCTGTGCCAGCTACGCTACATACACTGTGTACAACTTTATTTGGTAAGTAAATACTTTCATGATATCTGCTAGCTTTTGTAACTACAAACCGGATTCCAAAAAAGTTGGGACACTAAACAAATTGTGAATCAAAACTGAATGCAATGATGTGGAGATGGCAAATGTCAATATTTTATT
>BRDA01090327.1:0-65406 GCA_036984385.1 Crenuchus spilurus
CATTCTCCTCTGACTCAGAAATATTTTCCCCTGTCTCACATACATTCTCCTCTGTCTCAGACACTTTCTACTCTCTAAAATGTTGATTTTATATGGTATACAGCTAAAACAGCCTGGGGTCAGATTGACTCCAAAAAACATTGATGCATACAACATGTGTACAGAACTCTAAAAAAACATATCATGTTAATTTTATGTTTACTCAGTTATCAGTTATCATGCAATTAGTAAAAGTCGATGTACACAATAGTATCAAGTACATTCAATGCATCACTTTTGTCAGCCTAGCGAATGGAAGTTTAGCTACTCGACACACAGGCATAACTTGCAAAAGACGCAAATCAATGACTTGCATTCTTAGCTCTGCCTGTGGAGCACCTTCACAGTGAGTAGATCAGGATGTCGTTTGACATCCCTCAGTTAAATTTCTTCACACTGAATGCCTGGCAGTATTACTTCAAAAGTCATTAAATATAAAGCAAAAAAAGTCATGTTGTACGTGTATTTAAAGATGTTAAACATTGGATCAGGTCAAATTTACTCCAAACATAATATGAGGGTTAAAGGAATTTATACTCCTGCGTCGTAGCCTACATGTACACTATGCGTAGCTGTGGACCCTACGCCGTAGGCTATGCCATACCTTGACGTGCACCTCTCCAGAAATGTAACTATGCATCACGTAGACGCAGACCGCAGCAGCTGTGATTGGTCCCCCACATCGTAGGCAACACTTTGACGCAACGCAGAAGTATAAATTGGCCTTAAAAGCCGGAATGTCTCCTTATTTCTACAGTCATTATCCATTTTGTCAGCTCCACTTACCGTATAGGTGCACTGTGCATTTCTACAATTACTGACAGTAGTCCACCTGCATGCTTAGTTAGCCCCCTTTCACCCTGTTCTTAAATGGTCCAGACCCCCACATGACCACCACAGCATATATTCCTTTGGTGGTGGATCCTGAGTACATTTGAATAATAAAGTTGTTCCCTTACTGCTGCCTATATCATCTCGGTATGATGAAAATAGATCCTCCCTTCAAACAGCTATGAAGCTAGGATCTGATTAAAAGTCTCACTCAGCCTCAGTAACAGCCACTGCAAATGTATGCATGTTAAAATCAACATCTTTAGACATTCCTCTAGAGAGTCAGGGTAGCGTGGTGCATATGCATTAGCAGGCTTCACCTTGACGTGCCCAGTGTCTCATAAACCGTCAGCCTGAATTTTCTTCCGTCAGACTAGAGCCCTGAATGTGTTAGATCTCAGTTCCTCTTGCTGAAATAATTTAAGAGTTGACTGGTTCACCATGCATGAAATGAGTTGTTTCTTTATGACAGCGGGCCTGTTACCTGTAAAAAGCTTTGCTTATGAAAAAAGTACGCAACCAGGGCCACTGACAATAGTGGAAGGAGAAGAAAAAAAGAAAGAAAGAAAGAAAGAAAGAAAGAAAGAAAGAAACATCTGTATACCATTACTGTAGATAGTAATTATTTGCATCACAATCATTGCAAGAATTAGAAAAAGGTGTTTTTATTATTAAATTAAAAATGCAAATTAATCAGCTTTGGAATATTCAAATCTGTTTTGATGGATTATTGTAATGTCCTATAATGGGTGAACTCAATGGTTGACTGAATTATTTACTCTAGCTATTAAAGAAAGTAAAAATAAATAAGTGGTCCCAGCAAGTATGTGGACACCTTTTCTGAGGTATTTATAATTTGTGTTAAGAATAATTCCATCCAGACTACTTGAGGCAAGTGATGATGACTGCTGAGGTGCCCTGTTATACCAAATTAATGAACTTGATAGAGCTCTTTGCCTCCACCTCATCCATTAATAATGTATAACGGGGCACCTGGGCAGTTGTTATCCCATTTATACTTTAGTTGCCACATTAAGACATTGTTGTGTGTATATACATGTGTGTGTCCTTGTATTTCTCCCTAATGGGGACTGAAAGCACTCATAATGATAGGAATGCCTGTCAGATTTGTTAAAGTGGGGACATTTTGCTGGTCCTCACAAGAAATGTGCCCTTTTCATTACAAACATTACAAGCATTGACCTTTGGTTGCTAAGGTTAAGTGTAGGTTTAGGTTTATTTTTACTCAGTATTACACAAGTGAATGGAATGTCCTCACTAGTATAGTACATGTGTTTGTGTGTGTGTATCAGACATTTTGGATGCAAACCTGCAGAAATCTACAAAGAAAAAACCCTAAACAATAACAACCATAAACCTACTAGCTATCTTCTATAACAGTACTTTACCAAAAAGAAAAAGACAGTATTGGAACAGCCTACCACTAGGCCACCATTTATACATATACAGTAGGTTTATATATACACATATCAGCCACTCACGCTGATGAAGAGAATCATGTTGATTATTGTAATAATAGTGAATGGGATGGTCTGAGATGTTTTCGATGGAGTGAGAACTGTTGGTTCTCATAGACAGTGTGTTGGATGCTGAAGATTGCATACCTGGGCAAATATGGCAAGGACCAAATAACTATGGCCAGATGACTGGATTACAGCATCTCTAAAAGATTTGTGAAGTGCTCCCAGTCAACACTGGTTAGTACATACCAACAGTAACCTTAAAACTCTCCAGCCCTCAATCTGTGGGATGTGGTGAGTCAATCAGTTCCACCTCACAGTTACCAGGACTTAAAGCATCTGCTGCTTATGTTTTGATGTCAGATACCCCAGCACACCTTGTACTAGTGCATCTCCAAAAATGTGAATATCATGGAAAAATTGGGTTGGCATTGGCATGGCATCATTGGGTTGGCATTGTTTTGGCAGCACAAAGTGGACCAACAACATACTGGCCATATTACCGTACTGATTTCAGTGTTGTGTCTATATAGTGTTGTGAGATCAGGTTTTCATTTTTCTGCATTTCTTTAAAGGTCTACATAGTAAAGTATGTTAAGTCATTCGGAGCAATCTGTGTGGTTTAATGTTCTCATTCTCTGTATGAATGTTTAAAATTTGTGTAAGCCAGTAAAAGCCAATTAGCACACATGCCTCATCTTCTAGCTATGTTCATTTAAACTCAGCTTGACAAGGCTTGTCTTGCCCATGTGAGCAGTTTAAAGGCCAGTATGCTCCAGGTGGTAAATTGCTATAATCTTTAACCCTGTCCACTGGGCAGCTGTAGCATTTTCTCCATTTTTCTATGTGCAAACACTCGCGCAAAGGCCATGTACTCGGCTGTCTGGAGTTTTTATTACATCACGTATCAAAGCTGGGCTCTGGAGCAGCTGTGTTTCTGGAGGGGTCAGTTCAGAGTGCTTTAGCTGAAAGTGAACAGGGGACTTGGCTCCATTTCAAATTCGTTTGCACATAAAAAAAATCTCAGATGGTCCATGAAGCTGTACCTTTCAGTGGGTGTTAATTCACTGAGTCAATTGAAAGGGATATTTTTTTGGAAGCTGTGTTTCTGTAATGACCTCAAGTAATCATAATGCAATGAACAATTTAGTTTTTTTTTTACTACCTTAACTGAATGCTGCAGTACTTTTATAACCTATGCTCTTTTTGTAACATTATTGATTACCACTAACAATATTTTTGAATTTTGTAAAAAATTAAAAATGACCTTTAATGGCAGTAATGTTGAGTAAAAAGGCTTTCTATTAATTTACTACCAACATGGAAATTGTTGTAATGGCTTAACTGACCATATTCTAGAAATATACCAGATAATGTTTACTTTAAAGGTGCATTAGTTGTTTTTGAATTCTTTATACTAATACAAAAACTGTAAAATATGCATATTATTAAAAAATATTCTTGTAGCAATGTCAAAAAAAACAGTCTGCATGATGGACTAGAGGGTGTGACCAAGTCTACATTGATCTTCTGTCAATTATGTCATAAGACCCTCCCCTTACCATTCCATTACTCCACCCCTTCCTCATCTGTTAATTGTGGAAGCAGGTCAAAAGATTGTGCTGAAAATATACTGTTGCCAAAAATCATAAACAAGATATGAACTGGAAGAGCTTTTTTAAGATGCTGAGATCTATTACATCTGATGAGGATGCAGCTGAATAGAGAACTAGCCTGTGTTGGCAATGGAAACAAAGTGGAATGACAAAGTTTGAGCTCAGAAATGTTGATAGACATTGGAGGAGAGGTACTTGGTCAAAAGCAGGCAAACGTGGCTGCCGGTGTGAACACTGTTAAACACTAGTCTTGTTTCAAGCGACATTATGTCAAAAGCTAATATAGCTAAAAGAAAAAAAAGTTATACCCTTAATGAATAACCTTGTCACTTCAAAGTGAAGTCATAAAAATCATTTGTTCTGCTAGTAAACTCTAAATTAATCTCACCTCATTGTAGATACATTTTTGTTGTGTTAATGGGTGGGAATGGGAAGCAGATTCAAATAGTATTCCAGTGTTGATATAGTACACCTGCCTCACTTTCTTGAATTTTGACTAATGCACCTTGAGAATAAAGTTGAAAAGGATCATATATATATATATATATATATATATATATATATATATATATATATATATATATACACACAAAAACATAACTAAAACTGCTGCTTCCTGTAGCTGTGATGTGTTATGACTTTGTATAGTGTACAGGAAGTCATATTGTGTACAAAGTCACAAACTAGTCTGTGAGAAGTTCATTCAAATCTGAATAAGAGTTTGAGTGGGTTTGAGAGAAGTCTTGATGATGCATTGCAATGTAAACCTCTGGACAAGTTAGGCGATTACTGAGTTCTAGTATTTGTTAGATGGTCTTGCAGCTAAACTAAAGGAGTGGAATGTCAACTCAAGACATGTCTTGGCTCATTGACTACATCTGTGATAAGTAGATGATTGTGTAAATATGATTTTATAGTGAACCACCTCTGGCCAAAACGCCAGCGACTTTATATGTTTAAAGCACAGAGCAGCAGGGGATCTACACCAGCACAGGAAAAGAGAGACTGCTAATGGTCCGAAACTGAAGCTAGTTATTTTGAACAAATTGCACAAATGGTCAATAGCATAATGGGCAGGAAGAGAATAAAATGGATTTCAAAGTAAAGTGTTAATTCAAAGCCAATTTCCAAAGCAGGTGCTTTTAGAAACCTGTGGTGTGAATCTGTCAAATCAAGTGCTCTTTAATGTGATAGGAAGGGTTTATAATAATATTCAGAGACCTTTTATGAAGCCTAAATGAATGTAGATTACTTAATGAACACTCTGTACCTATAGTTATTTGATCCTTACCTTAACTTCGATGGATTCAAAGTAAAGAACAAAAATTTTTTTAAAAACAACATTCAGGATAATGAATCCACCCATAAATTACCTTGTGTTCTTTTGTTCACTTCTTCCAAAAATAAGAGATGCATGTGTAATTACCCTGCTGAACATCATTGGTAAGATTACGGGGATATGACCTTCAAAGTGTGCACTTCATATAATTGGAGCACAGTGCGAGAAAAGAGCGAGCAGCTCTGTAATGATGTAATCCTTAGAAGACAATGGCACGTCTTTGCTCTGATGTTTAAGGAGAGCCTAAAATTAGACAGTTCAGTTACATTTGACCAATCGGGTTAGGTGCGGCTGCGTCTGAACAGCGCTCATTCTTTGAGGGATTTTCTTTGGTCTAATTCTTTGAGAAGAAGAAAGGGAAAAAAGCCATGCAACAGAAGACTGGAGCACAAAAAAATTCAAGCCTTTTGTCTCTCGTCTGAGGGAAAAAGTTGCAGTGCTCCTGTTTCATAAGGCCATGTTTCACATTTAAAGTGAGCTCTACGAGGCTTCTGCTCATGCTGAATATCCTTCTCTTTCCTTGGAAGAGATTTAGTTCACTGGCTTGTTTGAACCTCTACAGAACGAGTGAAGTCATAAAAATACGAAGACGTTCGCTGCTTTCGGTTTGCCTCGTATGCATGATTTTCTGAGCTCGACCTGTCATATACTTTTCACCCTCCTCATCTCCATATGACATTATGGATTTTTATGTTATGTCTTTGGTGGCTGCCTTCTTGTGAATAGGGATGCTTCATTCATGTCATGTCGTACCATCACACCAGATGGTAGCTGACAACAGCGCCTCGAAAAGGTGGAATGTCAGCTTTTCTTAATCAATAGAGATGGACTGAAGCTAAAACAGACCACACAAGCAGATACTTGCTTGGTTTATTGTTTTTGAAGCTTTGTTACTTGAGTACACTGGATACAGAATAGCAGCATAATGTGACCACTGATGAAGGACTAAAGGATGAACAATGCAATCTGTGCAGCAACAAATGAGTTACTTCCTCTAACTTTGTATCTACAATAAGGGCAAACAAGACAGGGGTGTCTAACAGAGTGGACAGTGAGTCAACACAGTGTTTATAACTTCAGTTTCTCTATTCTAATCACATGATGAACACACACTATCAGTGTCACAGCAGTTTTAAGAATGATCTAGCCAAATAATATCTACTCTGTGGAGGGTCCTGACCATTGAAAAACAGGTTCAAAGGTAAGAAAGTATGCAGAGAAACAGAAGGACTAGAGTCTTTAATTGTAAAACTACAAAGGGCACCTTTATTGTTAGTGGAACTGTGTGTGTGTGTGTGTGTGTGTGTATGTGTGTGTGTGTGTGTGTGTGTGTGTGTGTGTGTGTGTGTGTGTGTGTGTGTGTGTGTGTGTGTATGTGTGTGTGTGTGTGTGTGTGTGTGTGTGTGTATTTGTATTTCTCACTTGTGGGGACTAAAAGTTGTCAAAATGAAAGTATCAGATCTGGACATTTTTCTGGTCCTCATAAGAAATATGTCATTTTTATTAGAAACATTATTCAGAAAAATTAAAAGAGCGGAAGCACGGACTTTTGTTTGTTAAAGTTAAGTTTAGATTTACTTCCACTCAATATTACATTAGTGAATGTAATGTCCTCACTAATATAGCATTACCAAAGTATGTCTGTGTGCATGTAGTAGGTTTATGCTACATTGTGAGGACAAAAACGTGTTTAAAAAGTTAAGGTTAGGATTTTAAGATTTGAGTAAGTCGATGTAATGTCCCCACAATTCATAGAAACAAGTGTATGTGTGTGTGTGGGGGGGGGTGTTTATCATTATCATGTTCTTATTTACAACCTGTGTTAACATGTTTAGCATGTTTGTGTTGTTCATAATATTTTGCTTTTTTTTTTTTTTCAGGGAAAACTATTGAAAAAATTCTGTTAGGTCATGTAGATGATGAAGATACCAAACTGCTGAATAATAAATGTATGTAAATATAATTTCTTTGTAAAAGTATAGTTATTTTTTCTTTGTAGCTATATTAGCTTTAAAGTTTCAGTCTTGCATGACTAGATATTTGGGATATAGTCAAAATTAGTTCTTACTCTTTAATATTTGATTCAGTGAACATTTTCTTTTCCAGATGGTGCCCCCAAAAAAACTTTGGACAGAAATATCAGGGAATGGCCACCAGGTGTAACATTTGTCATCCTGTAAAAGGGTGAGCACACCACTGGTGACCACCAGTAGTGTAGACACAATATATTGGTATATCCATCACATGGCTCAGCAAGCCTTGGCTCTCTTTGACTTGCAGTACAAGTGCATCAATCATAGGGCCAGCAACTCTCTTGGCCTGCTCCAGAATTGAATTCCTGACAGAGCCTGCTGTCTACGGCCTCCAAGCACTTTTACACAGCTTTCTCCTCATGATGTCTGAACTCTGGTCCTGGGTCTATGAAGAAACTATAGCTTAGTATTGCTTTGTCTTTGCTTTCCTTAACTCTGAACCCTGAGTAATGAGACAAATCTCAGACAGTGCCAGGCAAGGCTGAGGGATGACTTAAAAATGACAGAACTGGAAAAGTCAAGGATATCAAACAGAAGATACAAAGGCAGCCTTTGAAGATGAAACTGAGACTAATGTTAACAATAGAAGCTAAAACATATACTAAAGCATCAAGACACATCAACCTAAAGCTGCCTGGAGGAAAATTTCATCGCTCAAATGTTGCTTTTTGATGGCTCAGGAAACATAATGGTAACCCTTAGGAGAAGTAGCATAAGACACAAAGAAGATATGATACTTACAGCCCAGATAAATGCACACACACACACACACATACACACACATATATACAGTATATGTACATATACATTTACACTGATGGCATTTGGTAGATGCTCTTATCCAGAGTGACGTACAAACGGGTTTTGTTTCCATTAAGAGAATAATCTTAGCTAGTACAGACGGCTTAGAGTCCAGAATACTCTTCAGTTCAGACACTGTTAGAACTAAACCATCACTAATACCTAGAAAGAAGGAAACGTACACAATTATACACAATATAAGAGCTTTACAGCATTACAATAAGTGTTTAAACTAGTGATGCTTAAGTGCTCCACAAAGAGATGCTCTTCAGTCTGTGTGTGAAGACTGTGAGGGACTCTGCTGTTTGAACAGTCAGTGGGAGTTTGTTCCACCAAGAAGTCTTCTACATGTTTTAAAGGATGGTGGGTCAAGCCGAGCTGTACTAGAAGCTTGAAGGGTTCGAGGTGTAGGGAGGGACTTGTCCATTTCTTGCTTTGTAGGTGAGCATTACGGTTTTGAATCTGATGTGAGCAGCAACAGGAAGCCAGTGAAGTGAACACAGCAGTGGAGTGACATGAGAGAACTTGGGCTGATTGAAAAAACAA
The DNA here is from genome assembly GCA_036984385.1 of Crenuchus spilurus. Classification (NCBI taxonomy): domain Eukaryota; kingdom Metazoa; phylum Chordata; class Actinopteri; order Characiformes; family Crenuchidae; genus Crenuchus; species Crenuchus spilurus. The sequence continues at coordinate 8,687 of BRDA01090327.1, forward strand.
GCCGAGCAGCTGCATTCTGGATCAGCTGCAGGGGCCTGATGGCTCGAATAAGAAAAGAAGCCAGGAACGAGTTGCAGTAGTTAAGTCTTGAGATGACGAGGGACTGGACAAGCACATGGGTGGCATCCTGGGTTAGAAAAGGTTGGATCCATGGAATGTTGAAGAGGAGGAACATGCATGACCAAGTCAAGCTTGCAAAGTAAGTAGAAAACAATAGCTGGTCATCCAGGATCACACCAAGGCTTCTTACTTTTTGAGATGAAACCATGATTTCTCAAACAAGATAGGAAGTTCGAGATGCAATACTGTGGTTCCAGGAATGAATAGAAGCTCAATCATGCTAGGGTTGAGCTTCAGGTGGTGGGTTGTCATCCATGTAGAGATGTCAGCCAAACATGCTGAGTTGCAGCTAGATACCTAAGTATCAGAAGGAGGGACGGAAAACATGAGTTGAGTGTCATCAGCATAACAGTGGTATGAAAATCCATAAGAAAATTTTTTTTCCCCAAGAGAATGAATGTATAGGGAGAAAAGAAGAGGACCCAGTACTGAGCCTTGTGGAACACCAGTGGAGAGCCTGCATGGAGCGGATGTGGACCAGCTCTATGTTACCTGGTAGGACTGCCCTTCTAAATATGATCTGCACCACTTCCATACAGATTCAGTGATCTCGAGTTTAGTGAGGATGGACAGGAGGATCTCATGGTTTATCGTGTCAAAGGCTGCAGAAAGGTCAAGAAAGATAATTACCAATAACAGTCTGGCAGATCAAGCTGTCTTGAACTTCTCAGTTGCTATATTTTAGTCGTTCACAACATCAAAATTTAGAAATGGGTGAGTTCTTACTGACATTCCTGACTTTAGTAAATGTGTTAGTTTTGGAGCAAATCTGATCATAATTTGAGACTTCACTGAGAACTGAAGAGGAGATATGAAATTACTGAAGTATTATATTCAGGAGAAACATCCAAGAAGTAGATCTTATATTTAAGCTAGAGTAATATTATTATTACTTTGTGCACAATATGTTGTTAAGGAGATCTATTTTTGGTTATTCTTTCTTGTGATTTTACAAATTAACTAAAATTATAATTCATATAAACTAATTCTCTGACAACAAAAATGTTGGTTTTGTTTTATTTAAATATGGCAACTCCAGTGACACTTGTTCATACAGGTCACACATTTCTTCTTAAATTAATTGTGAATGGTACTGAAGTAATCAAAGTGAATTGTTTAAAATACAGGTACATTTAATCATTTCAAGGAATCATAACTAGATTGAGTCATTAGGAGATCAGAGACTGAACTACCCTGACATCCTCACCACTAAATATCTATCCAGAACACCATGCTATTCTATTTTCTGTATACAGTGGCCAGCATTTTCTGTCCTCACACAAAATGTCATCAATCTGTGCTCACCAAAGCATCTTTGTGTTCAAAACACACCATTAGCAGAGAAACTTCTGAAATGATAAAACGAGATAAGGCTGTAGAATAAAAGTATATCTAGTGATGGTATCACTAAACATAAATGCATTTACAATTATGCATTCAGCGGATGCTCCTACCCAGAGCAACTTACAGTTATAACTATGTTATACGTTGGCAAATCTAGCATTAGGAGTCTTACCCAAGGACTCTTAATCTGTACTCTACCACTATACAAATTACTGCACACTATATCAACCACTATAAACAGCTAATTAATCAATAACTAATTGTAATCACGACATATTTATATAATAATATATCTTCAAGTAGATTTACCCTATTTCATGGCTTCTAGCATGTATCTATGAATATTTATACCCCAGAGTGAATCACACCAGCACACTGACAGAATGTAAACCTGTAAGAGTGATGTTAAATGTTCATTTTTCCATTTCATTAGTCTTTTGTATTTATTTCTCATTGTGTTCTGTATGTAAAACTATAGTTATTCTGTATAAAATGTATTTTTGTTCATACTTTGGAGTGTCTGGAACAGATTCATTGGATTTACATTATTTCTTATGGGAAATATTGCTCAGTTATCATTCATTTTGGTTATCATCAGGCACTTTAGAACAGATTAATGATGAAAACCGAGGTTCCACTGTATAATATTATTATCAATACTAAAAAATTAATAAAGACTCCAATTAACCTGTCTTAACTATAATTGGTAGATGTATCCTTGTTGTGAAATGCTATCAAATAATTCAGTATGTCACCAATAATACTGCAAGCAGTAATTCAACAAGGATCTTCCCCAAAAAACCTAGAGATAAGATTCTATGTATACTATAAAATATCTGGGGTGTTATGATACTCTCCTCTGAACAAATCATTTACTGCACTTGTGTGGGTTGACTTAAACCCACATGTTTGAACTAGTCCAGACAGGCCAGTAAAAATGTGTGATTGTGGATATGGTTGTGACATCTTAATAGATTAATATTACAGCATTGGGTTAATAAGGTCTGATCTCAGACTATAGTGAATTAGCTAGCAAACTTTATTTTTACACTGAGTCCATGTTTCTGCTGTCTCCAAAACTCCAAAACAACAGTACAGCAGTACAACATTAGTTAATTACTAATAATTAACTATAATGTTGTTATAATAACATTATACTATTACTATACTATATCACTGTAATATTAACTCAATGTTTGCTGTAGGTCACCACAATGTCAACTGTACCTCTAATGTTACTAATACAATAATATTTATTTCAGGATTATTACATGCAGAGTGAAAACATCATACAGTAGATACTCAAACTACAATGCAAGTTTACTTCTATGGCTTGCAGAATCACAGTAGAGATATTAATAATACAGATAGGTAATACAATACCTATATACATAATGTAATATACATACTGCAAATACTACAATGTAAACTCTAAAAGTAAACAAGTACACAAGTAAACAAACAAATAGCAAGGAAAGAAAATATACCCACACCAAACTAAATAAGCTACCACACATTATAGGAGCATTCAAATATAACTATATCAATTTATTCAAGCTACAGTGGGGAAGTATTTAGTCAGCCACTGATTGTGCAAGTTCTCCTAGTTAGAAAGATGAGAGAGGTCTGTAATTTCAATCATAGATACACTGCAACTATGCGAGACAAATGAGAAAAAAATATCCAGGAAATCACATTGTAGGATTTTTAAAGAACTTATTTGTAAATTATGGTGGAAAATAAATATATTAAATATATAAACAACCAGCGAGAATTCTGGCTTTTACAGACCTGTTAGTTCTTCTTTAAGAAGCCCTTCTATTCTGCACTAATTACTTGTATTAATTGCACCTGTTTGAACTTGTTATGTCTATAAAAGGCAACTGTCCACACTCTCAATCAATCACACTCCAAAGAGCTTTCTAAGGACAACAGGGACACAATTTTAGACCTGCACAAGGCTGGGCTGGGCTACAGGACAATAGGCAAGCAGCTTGGTGAGAAGACAACAACTGTTGGCACAATTATTAGAAACTGGAAGAAATGATGACTGTCTGGTGCTCCATGTAAGATCTCACTTCATGGGGAAAGGATGATTCTGAGAAAGGTCAGGAGTCAGACCTGAACTATACAGGAGGACTTGATCAATGACCTGAAGAGAGCTGGGACCACAGTTGCAAAGAGAACCATTAGTAACACATTATGCCATCATGGTTCAAAATCATACATGGCATTCAAGGTCCCCCTGCTCATGCCAGCACATGTCCAGGCCCATTTCAAGTTCGCCAATGACCAGAGGAGGCATAGGAGAAGGTCATGTGGTCAGATGAGACCAAAATAGAGCTTTTTGGTACTCAAGTCCACTCGCCATTTTTGGAGGAAAAAGAACGCTGAGTTGCATCCCAAGAACACCATACCTACTGTTAAGCATGGGGGTGGAAACATCATGTAAAAGTTTTTTCTGCAAAGAGGACAGCACGACTGATCCATGTTAAGGGAAGAATGAACGGGACCATGTATCGTGAGATTGTAAGCCAAAACCTCCTTCCATCTGTAAGAGCACTGAACATGAAACGTGGCTGGGCCTTCCAGCATGAAAATGATCCCAAATACACTGCTCGGGCAGTGAAGGAGTGACTCCGTAAAGGTCCTGGAGTGGCCTAGACAATTTGTGGAGGGAGCTGAAAGTTCCCAGAACATCACTGCTGTTGAGGAGATTAGCATGGAGGAATGAGCCAAAATACCAGCTATAGTGTGCAAACCTGGTGAAGACTTACAGGAGGCGTTTAACCTCTGTCATTGCCATGTTACAAAGTATTGAGTTGAACTTTTGTTATTGAGCAAATACTTATTTTCCACCATAATTTACAAATAAATTCTTTAAAAATCCTACAATGTGATTTCCTGGATTTTTTTTCCCCATTTGTCTCTCATAATTGAAGTGTACCTATGATGAAAATTACAGACCTCTCTCATCTTTCTAAGTAGGAGAACTTGCACAATCAGTGACTGACCAAATACTTTTTTCCCCACTGTATATTACCTCCCAAGAGGAGCCTAACATGTGTGTTTACATGCTGCTCCTTCCAGCACTCAAAAAGGCTAAACGTACTACATTCTCAATACTGTACGTACACTTATGCATGGCTGCCCAGGTGCGTCATCTGGAAAAACACTTAAAATGTTGCTGAAAAGCGCTGACCCACAGGGACGCAGATGTCCAAGTACTGATATATATGGTATCCCCACCACCAGCAAACTTTCAACATACAATAGGCCTATGAAAAGAAATAAAAAGTATGCAAATACTGTGAGATTCTGCCAGTAGAAATAACTGGAGTAAAAACGAGGACACCAATATTATTCCACCCACTCACTTATAACCTGAAACCTACAGTACATCAAATCAAACAGATTATGTGGGGGAGTAAAGCATCATCCTCGAAGCAGAATTTCGGCAGCCACTCAGCACAGAAGACACACAACAGGATGCATGCTTTACATTCTTTGTGCATCAACTTCCTTTTGGAGTAGGAGAAAAGCACCAAAAAAACATTGTGAGCGTGATTAAAGGGAGTGTTTAAACTGTGCCGAAAGCAATAGGAGTCGGAATAGCCAACTATTTAGCAGAGGCACATTTAGACCCTTTATAATCACTGACGTTTTGCCATTACTTCTGGCCTAATTTAACTTCATACGTTCTTAATTATCTGAGCTATTATTTGCAAAATTAAATATTTATTAGCATTTATGTTTATAACTTTTATAATAACTTTATTACCTGTGAAGTTGTACACACTTTATGTAATATAAAATAATTTAATCTCCACCTAAAGTCAAATGCTTAATCTTACTCTGGCCAAATAAATTTCAGTGCTTAACCCTCACTCTGGTGTAACAATTATAATGGCTATTAGGGTACAGATAAAGCATTTGTGACAGTACAGATTCCGGTACAGATAAAGCATTTGTGACGAGTACGATCACAATATGAGTAAAACTCGTCAATATCCATGCTCATGCTGAAGGAAAATCCTCATTGGGTAACTGACTGTCTTCACACAGTGCGCCCACCCCTCCCTACACAGAAACGTCTCTGCCAGAGCTGTGCTGCACTCTCACTCCCTCTCACACAGTCAGTCACACACAAACACACACACACACACACACCTTAATCAACATTGTTTAAGAATGTTAGGTAGTAAAAATAAATAAATAATTGAAAGAAAAAAATCAGTTTGATCATAAAATTAAAAAAATTTAAAAGGAAGCTGTGTTGAGTATGACAACTCTTGTTCATGCATATTTAGTAGTTCATAATTTCCTACTGCATGAGTTGTATTCATTCATGCACTTAAACATATTCATGTTCTGAATTTTTATAAAAAAAAACTTCTGGAAATAGTTATCTTACTTTTGTGATCAAAAACATTGATTTAAATCTAAATTTTGAGGCTGTTCTGTAAATAGTTTTCAAATAAACAATACATATAGCAATATCTGATCAATCCATATCAATTTCAGACAATCAATGTCATATCAATTTCAGACAATAATGTACCAATGTAAGCCCCACCCACTTCTGGTTAAACAACGCCCAATTCTGCTTTAGGCCCTGCCCATTCTGAGTACAGATGATTTAGATGTTTGAACAGATACAGATACAGGTGTACTCGCTCATCCCTAATGGGTAGTATGGGTACTGACAATTACAGAGTATGGTAAGCAAACCATTAAAGAGATGTAAGCCAATCAGACATACTGTACCACAGAAGTTTTGATGCAAGAACTGAGATGCTTTGATTTAATAAAGGGAGTTTAATCCTTTAATATCTACCTAAAATGCCTAATCCTAACACTAACCTTAACCTCAACCAAAAAAAACTACAAAAAGATGGTCTTTAGTAAAGAAAATGGTTGTATGTAGAACCATGAATACTCAAAGAACCCAAGGGGTTCATTCCATGGTGAAAGGATTCATCAGATTGATGAGGAATGTGTTGTAGATTTTGAAAATGGTTCTTTAAAGCCCCCAAAAAGGTTCTGCTGTAGTTACGATGTCAAGCTTGTAATTAAGTAGATGTCTCTGGAAGCAATATCTATTATGTCACAATTAACCCTTCAGACCTGATTGCCATTACCCAATGCACTGCGTCCCCTCCCTCAATTGTAATTCTAAGTTGTCACTTTGAAAAGTGTCAAAGTGTGATTTTCAGCTCCGAATCACAGTGAAGAATCACATAATTATAGTAAGCAATAAAGCATTTCTTGCAGGCCGGGTGCTTGAGTGAGAGGAGTTTGCGAGTGTTAGCATAGAAAAGTGAGATATTACCCTGCTGACAGCCATGCAAGTGCATTCACAGTCCAAATTACAGCGTCTAGAGCCACCGTTGACATGCCGTGAATGCTGAAAGCTCCCACTCTGACACCCTGAAGGAGTGGAGGCAAGGTCACCATGTTGTATTTGCTTTACAGTTGTATAGAATTTTGTGCTTGTAAAAAAATTTAAATGTGCTATTTTACATTGTGTTTACTGGCATTCCTTGTGTACACATGAGGCTCAGGTTTCAGGCAGAAAAAGCACATTTCTGACATGTGCTAAACTGATCTGAAAGTGTGTTTCCATCCCTTGCAAAAGTTGGTTTGAATTACAGCCAGAGTGATGGTGAGGTTTAGGCTTTTATATGTTAAGTTTAAGAATAGGGTTGGGATTATTGCCAAAGTGAGGGTTGGAATTAGGTTGAGTTTAAGGTTAGGGCTAGAATTAGGGCCAGAGTGAAGGTTGAGATTAGGCTTTTATATGTTGAGTTTAATGACAGTGTTGAGTTTATTGCCAAAGTGAGCGTTGGGATTAGGTTGAGTTTGTGGTAGCGGTAGAATTAGGGCCAGAGTGAGGTTTGGGATTGGGCTTTTATATATTGAGTTTAAGGATAGGGTTGGGTTTATTGCCAAAGTGAGGGTTGGGATTAGGTTGAGTTTAAGGTTAGGGCTAGAATTAGGGCCAGAGTTGGGGTTGAGATTAGGTTTTTATATGTTGAGTTTAATGACAGTGTTGGGTTTATTGCCAAAGTGAGGGTTGGGATTAGGTTGAGTTTGTGGTAGTGGTAGAATTAGGGCCAGAGTGAGGTTTGGGATTGGGCTTTTATATGTTGAGTTTCCGTTTAGGGTTGTGATTATTGCTAAAATGAGGATTGGGATTAGTTGAGTTTAAGGTTAGGGGTAAAATTAGGGCCAGAGTGAGGTTTGAGATTTGTTTTTTATATGTTGAGTTTAAGTTTAGGGTTGGGATTGAAGTTTTATGGTCATTTTTGCTTGGATTCTTCTCCACGTAAGTGGTGGTGACCCGAAAAATGTGTTGCTGGGAGACTCTCTTAATTATGAGAACAGATGTAGCCTCGAATACATGCCAAAAGAGTATTTGCTAACAAAATTATATCATATATCATGACCCTATATCATCTCCCAGAACTGCTCAAATAGTGATGGCACCAATTTACAGAGTTATTGCTCTGCAAATTCAAGGATTTTGAGCCAGAGAAGAATTATAACCCTGGAGAATATTTTCTTGGGAAAGAACTTTACATTTCTGAGCTTGATGAAGGCTAATCTACCCTTCACTATGCTCTTACAAGTCATAAGTAGATAGTCTGTGCATTTGGAGTGATTAACTGCAGCTTCAATAAGATGGGTCCACCTGGATGATGTGACGGCAGTCAGCTTACACCAAAGCTCTTACTGCAGGTTAGCTATTGAGGCAGTGAATTTATGGTGAACAATGTTCTCAAACATCAATTTGGATGTAACAATGTACAAACAAAGTCAACGTAGCGGCACAGACTTCAATCTACAACATATTAATACCAATATAGTATTAATATAAATTTAATGCTTACAATGGCTGTCAGAGAAGGTTGGCGGATGCAGTGTGGTCCAAACTCTTCCCTTTTTTAACAAAACTCAAGACTTTCCTATGGATACAAACTGTGGCTGTGGGTGACAAACAATGACGAATACATTCCATAAGTGTGGTGACAATACAATGACGGGCGAGGACTTTGAGACACGAGGGAACCTTTAAACCAAACGCAATCAGAGCAGGGATGAGGGACCAGGGCTGTGTGATCAAGAGACATAGTCAAAGACATGACAATTTAAACAAAACAACATGTGGACCCGAGACTAAGACAAGGACAAGGCTGTGGTGGGAGGATTCAATATGGCAGAGGCCAGCTGTGTAGTTTATATCATAGACTCTGCATTGATTTGAAAGACAAGCATAAATCAGCCTTTAGAAAGAAAGGTGATGAGAGATTAGCCATGTGGATGATTAGGGATCCGAAATTTAACAAGGACATCAGAATGACACCCCTACTCTATTAGAGGAAATGACCAGGGATCTTTTATAGACCTAAGAGAATCAGAGCAAGATTCCTTTACAGTGCCCCTTTTACCTGCACGGAGCCACTGGGATCATCACAATACACAGGAGTAGTGCCTCCTCTTGTCTCCCATCCAAGTACTACCCAGATACAGACCTGCTTTGATTAGTTTTGGCCCTCAGTCAACAAATATTTCACAGCATTTATACCAAATAAATTGAGTAGCACAAGTGAGTTCATTAGCCACTTAGCATCTCTTGGAAATGTAAGCAAACGGAAAAGTGCTCTTAATGGCATTGCATTGCACTCAGCAATATAAAGCATCTATTCAAAACAAGCTTGTATTGCACTTCCCCCCCTGCAGAAAGGTGCCCACCGGGGTGTGTTCTTTAACAGATTTAATCAATATGTGCTGAATCATGTGCCAGTCTGCACTGTTGCTTCAGAAAGGGTTGCTGCTGTTTGCTATTGATTGAGTGCTGCTATAGGTTGTGTAGCAGCGACATGGTTCTATCTGCTGAGGCTCTACAGCTTGACTTGTGCTCAAAGTCCTTCATACCACTGTGTTTGAACAGTCTCTGTGACCAATGAACCACCATACAGCTACAATTGCCCAGTGTCTTTTTGTCTAATTTGTTAATTCATCAACATGTCATCTTCATTATTTGTACGTTTCATTGCAGCTCCCATAATCAGTCCTGAAAATAAGGCACTCAGGCTGGAGAAGAATACAGAATAATGCTCTGCAGAGGTCAGGCAGATAAAGCACAGCTTTGGTTTTCCCCTTCAGCTCTTCTACACAAATACCAAAGTCACAGCTTGCTCGTCACATACGCTTCTCTATAATGAACATCTGTAGAGTTTTTATGGAAGCTGCAGTGGTGATAACTTCAGGAAGCATGCTTTGAATTTAGCTTCTATCTTCTAGCTTTAATCCTATAAAGCTGAAGCTTAGGTATCTTTCAGAGCTGCATATGTCATTTGGTAATCACCGACATTTGCAGTACTCATACTACAGAAGGCTGCAGTATGTAAATTAGCCCTAACCAATAAAAACATTTAATGAATTGGTGTTGGGATGAATCAAGGTGCTTAGAGAAATTTGTTTGAAATTTGTGAAAATTATTGTTTTCACACATATTGCAGACTGATGTTAGGGTGAAGGTTAGGATTACATTGAGATTAAGAACAGGGTTAGAATTAGGGCTGGGGTAAGACTTGGTATTAGGTTTTGGGTTGAATTTAAGGATATTGTTAGGATCAGGGTCCAGGTCAGAATTAGACTTAGGTTTTAGGTTGAGATTAAGGTTAGGGTTATGATTAGTTAAAATAAATAGTGTTATAATGAGCTTACGACACTCTCAAAATGAAAAAAAGTGTTAGATATTTAAACTACAAACTACTCACTTGTAAAGATATCCCTTTTAAGTCTTTTGAACGATCACTCAGAATAAAGTATCAACGAGCTAAAGTATTAGAGACCATGATCTGATATTAGCTGTTCTGTTTTCTCATACATATTGATTAAAATCACTCGAGTGATGAGGTTTGATGTGATCACATGGTATGCTATCTGCAATGTGACTGGCTGATTCACAGTTGAGAGGGCCAGAGATTGAAATGAGCTGCAGGAGGCTCTACATTACGTAATACATGTGAAACTGAATTGCATGTAAGTTTCAAGCGACAAAAGTTTCACCATGTAAAACCAGCCACAGAGGAGCCCAAAAGGAGAATATTTTAATAGCTTCAGCGTGATCATCTAGTTCAAACATTGCAAACTTTCAATCAAAAATGGATCACAAGCAATGCACATGTTCTCCTTCTAAAGACAGTAAAGACATTTGGACAATGGGCTACCAATATATGTATATATATATATATATATATATATATATTCTCTTTTATTTTTTTTAAATCAACTTTCTTATGTAGTCAGCATTTGAGATGAAACTAAGGAAATTTTTCATTATGACAACCTAGATTATAGCCTGCAATGAGTTTTTCCTGCTCTATATTGCCTCAACAAAATTGACTTTTCCTGTTGGCAGAGGAAATGTGGACTCTCAAGGGCGTGCAGTTTCATTAATATGATTATTACCGCTATATCTCCTACCTCTATCTTTACCTTCAGGAAATTAAAATCTTAAAACAATGTATAAGTAATTTGCAGAGACTTAATGGTAATGTACAGTAAGTCATCATTACTGGGAAATGCTGTCACAGGCAAAATTAGTTCGTTTTGTGGAAAAGGATAAAGACACGGTCTACATCTGTGATCCACATTATATTTTATGCACAATGTCTGCAGGACAAAAGGCTTTTAATCATACTTCAATATGCTTTTAGCACACAAATCTGTTGTATTATGACCTTACGACATTTTTTTAATGCATGTACATTGCAGGGAAGCAGAAATGCAGCAGAAGTGTAACAGAAGTTAAAATGCAAATACTACCTTTAATGCATGCTCAGACCACTGCATGTTATACAGAGACTGAGAAAAAATTTAAATCAAGCAGTTGAGACAAAAATGAGTGTTAAAGGAATATAATAGTATGGCTTATATTTGTAAGTGGGAGCTTTATAATTCAAGTAGCATAATTGTGCATAATTAAAATAGAAGACACTGGTATTTCCCCCACACCAGCACAAGTACTAAGATCTCACAAGTACATGAGAAGAAGGAGGTAAAATAGTAAGTCATTCCTGAGTGTGTGTGTGTGTGTGTGTGTGTGTGTGTGTGTGTATTGGTTATTGTACAATTTGGTTATCAACTTTTGTTCCAGTTATCATTCATCTGTCCGGTTTTCACGCCACTACTTTTGCAAAAACAAAGCATCCACCCACACATTTGCCATTCATTCTGGCTTTGTTTCTTGTTGCTTCTCACTGATAACACTCAAAACAAACTAAAACATGTCACAGTAAAGCAATGTTGTGCAGCATTTCTGCCTAAAAATGGGTGCAAAAACAAATGGTGGCTGAGAACCCTGAGAACAGGTGTACAAAAGAAAGGCTGGACCACACTGGCACTCTCTAAAACAGAGCATAAACCTGTAAGAGTGATGTTAAATGTTCATTTATCCATTTCATTAGTCTTTTGTATTTATTTCTCATTGTGTTCTGTATGTAAAACTATAGTTATTCTATATAAAATGTATTTTTGTTCATATTTTACAGTGTGTGGAATAGGATAATTGGATTTACATTATTTCTTATGGGAAATATTGCTTCAGCTATAATTCGTTTGTCATCATCAGACACTGTAGATCAGATCAATGATGAAAACTGAGGTTCCATTGTATTCACATACATACATACATACATATACTGTATATATACATATTTACTGTTTTTGATAGATTTATTTATTTTATTTCTAAATATTTATACAACTAATCAGAAAAAGGTAAAACATGTCATTATGTCATTATGTCATTATGTAAGGTTTTATTGGGTCAACTTCATTTCCTTAACTAATAAAACGTGTTGTTTCATGATGGGGTGCAGGTGCAGAGGTTTAGGCTGAAGGCTGAGCTCTAAAGTTTCATTCCTTCACCTTGAAGTTCCCTAGTAGCAATCCGAAGACGAGCTAGTTGCACTGCAGCGAATGCCCTGCAGCAGAACCTCAGCCCAGATTCATACTCATTTGCATATAAGCTCTCCAGCTTTGTGTGTGCATGCATGCATATGTGTGTGTGCGTGCGTGTGTGCGCGTGTGTTGGCCTGTTGAAGATCAGCTCACCAATCACACATACATACAGTTTTAATTCATGTCTGGATGGCTATTGTCAGATATAAAGGCCTTTGCTCCAGATGGTACAGTCCTTTAGTTTCACTTTGCCCTTTATGCAGCGCTATTGACAATGTGTTGCTCATCATTTTGTTTAAATTAGAACGGCTACTATTAACAGTAGCAGTAACTTAAAGGTCACTCGCTTCCAGCAAAGAAATCCTGAGGGAATCATCAAAGCAAAGTTTGCTACAAAGTCAAAGGATACTCATGTAAAGTGTATATAGCTCAGTGAATCGAAAAGTCAAAAGGTACCCTGCTTCAGAACGTATTAGGGGGAAGGGCACAGGTGTTAGATAAATTACACAGTTTCACTATGCTATCTACTAAATCTGGCATTGTTATAGGCCCATTACAGCAGTACGGGTCTGTAATCCTTAGAGAACAGCTCAGGCGCTTTACCCCAGCTTTATTTTGTGCCTTTCCATGCAAATGCTAGGTAATGTGTCTTCATGTGGGTGCGTTTTAAATCCCAGATTAGAAACATATCTGTTTTATTACATCCCACATCTTCTATCAAGAGTAATTTCATTGTGTGCATTTCCTCCATTTGAATGTTTTATGAGCTCTATATAATGGTCATTAATGTTCTTGTGTTTTCTCTCCAGCATATTCTTAAAAGCATTTGCTTTTTCCCTCCTTTTCCCAAGTATATCTGCCCACTATGCAGATACGCCTCCTTCAATTCCCCAGCTCAGGCCAAGCAGCACAAAGCCTCAGTGTATCGGTAAAAAGAATACTGTAAAGCAAACAGCACCTATCCTTTCTGACATGAATGCAATGTGATACCCATGGATCTTCAGCTCGTATACATAGTAGACCTGTCTTAATACCTAGTAAGCTGTATAACTAGGAAGTGTATACGCAGAAAGTGTTATAACCATCATCTACCTTTATACAACAGAAAAATGAGACGCTCTAGTTATACAGCAATGACATCACTTACTCCCGCCCACTGCCTGCGACTGGCATTTAATTACCTCAGCTGTCAAAATCACCTCAGCATATCCGCACACTAGATCCTTTATATCAATTGTAGTAGAATAACTTAATTAAATGTAACAATTGCATCGCTGTTTGCCCTGCTGCTGGCTGCTCTGCTTGTGTCCGCCATCTTTAAACAAGCTACACTGTGTTGCATTGTGAGATTGCCTTAACGACTGAGGAAGCATTCGATCCTTTCTTGATATTCGATCAAAATAATGTATCTCAGCAGGCCGCATTTTGAGCTAACTAAGAACTGAAACAGCCTTGCTCAAGGGTACTTCAGTCATGACCTGCCCTGGGATCCAACCGGCGACCTTCTGCTCACAAGACCAGATCCCTACCCATCAGACCATGGCTGCTTCCTGCGGTTGACGTGATTGGTTGGTTCCAATTAGTACTCAATTATGTTGGAAGCTAATTTAACACTACAGTCATTCAGTCTAGCTCTTAAAGTCCAAACCGCTGGGAGAGCACTGTTATAAAGGAAAAATAATGAACTATTTTCACTTCAAATTGTTAATCCTTTGATTTCCAACAAAACTTAGCTAAAAAACACAACAGTACTTGCAGAACTTAAACAAGGAAGCAAGATTTACTAAATTACTTAAAAAAAGTTCTATTTTAGTTATAAACTTTCTCTAAATGACTAAAACAATTTGGGGGTTTTCACACACTGCTTCTTCACATTTCCCCATGCGGCAGGGATGTGGAGTTTAGCACTGACGTGCAGTCCGTGACACCTGAAGACACAGTATTTTCACTAATTAGCCTTTTCCTCTGGCTTAGCAGCAAAGTCCATCACTCACTCAGTCATGCATCACCTCATGGTGAGAACCCTTACCACAAAACTGTATACTGGACATGGCATTTTAAACTGTGTAGAGTAGACAGGAAGCCATTTTATATCTGGTCAATTGCTTCTTTTCTTGATTCACAGCCAGTTATGCTATATGCTAAAATGGTCTCCAAATTCACTAACACACTGGGCTCAGAATGCATATACAACATTTAAATAAGCTATAAAATCAGATCTGAAGTGGATTGGCCTAGAACTTAGAAACAGTACTAGACCCTAATGTTTAGTCCATTTGAAGGCTTAAAAAAGCTAATCCCAAACTTGAACAATTCATAAGGTATCAATAGAGCTGCCCCATTTTCCATTCACAGCAGAGCTTGCCAACTTTGACGGGATATTCTTAGCTGTCTTGAGAGCATGGACCAAAATAACAATGCATGGGACATACAGCTGAGAGTAGAGCTGATTAGTCTCCCGATACAGGCCACTGAATTTCAAAATGTGATGAAAAATAAATAAATAAATAAATAAGTAAAGGCAAGGCAGTCTTCTGATTTCTTATTCATTCATTAAATAATATTTGACCCTATTTATCTGCTGAAAAATCTCATTTGGGCAATCGTCTCTTTAAACAAAATGTCTAAAATCAGCCAAGACATTTGCCAACGCACACAAAAATAAGTTGCAAGGTTAAAACAGAAGTAAAAACCATGAACTGTATGCATTTTAAAGGTATCAGTATGTTGTATGTGGTACTCAGCGCTGTTTGAATCAAAGGTTGGATGATTGAGGCATGCAGTTTGCAACGTTTTGGTGGTCATAAGTTTACATTGCTTACAGTAGTGTAGTAATATGTAGTGATGTGATACACTGCAATGAAAAAATTGATGATGTGAATCACAGAAATGGACTATATCATCAGCATTTTGATCATTATTACATCTAATGCAACAGCACTGACAGAGGTCAAATAATTTCAACTACACCAGAACTTCAATTTCCACACACTACACTCTACAGCCTCCATAGTAGCCTCACAGCTTTTTCCATTCTGAAACAGAAATGTAACATTTTGACTGTTTTTGTTTTAAAAATGTATTGCTTTGACTTGCTTATGCTGCAGAAATAGCCAAATTAATATTTTAATTACCTGTATAAGATATGATGAAGCTATGTTAAACATATTTTTAGTCATTTCTTTTAACCCATAAGAGACCATGGTGACGTCACAAATCTATGAAAGGAGTTAAATGTTCACATCAGTGATTTGGGAGTGTCATTTCCTGGTCAAGTCACATGACTAGCATCTGACCAATGTGTAGATGATGTCACTTTGGGATGTATATTAAGTATAACACTACATAAGCAGGATGCATCAACATTTAAAGTGTCTGTTACATAGGCGTCACCCTTGGCTCTTATGGGATAAATTGATGTGGAGTAAAACAAAATATTATTTTTAAATATATTAATACATTTAAAATATAATATTATTTTGCATTGTTTACACTCACAGAAATAAAAACTAGTCTCATCAAATAATGTTCTTTATGCAAATTTTGTTTAGAAGGAATCTAGGAAACTTTATTGTCATTCGCATCACATGGAGTACATGAGGTGGAACGAAATTATATTCCCAAGGTCCCAGTTTTACCCAGTGCAGTAGTTTGATAAATATAAAGTTTTGTTCTGAATATATACAGATATTATATAGACTATACAGATGTAAATGTAGACTATACAAGTATAGACTGTACACTGTACAAAGCAGTATTGGACAGGAGTGCAGATAACTTAGACTGTACAATGTTCAGAGTATTGAACACGGCATGGGGAGATTAGCAGCAAGTTATATGAATGAGTGGATAAATGAATGAATATATATGAATATAAAGTGAGCAAGTGTAATAGTCAGTGCAGTGTGTGAGTTTAAAATACCACAAGAAAATGACATCATGAAGCCAGTATTGTTCATGTAGTGTTACATCTATATCAAATACATTACAGAGACAAGGTCTTTGGTGAAAGGGTACATTTGGTTTAAGGTAGACATTGTGTAAATTAGATTTCCACAACTATTTCTTTAACCCTCAGAAGACATATATATCAGGCCAGCATGATCACATGATCAGTTCAAGATGACAGCATAAAAAGTCACAATGGCCATCGCCATCAACTTCCATACAAAGTTCTGGGTTGTAACTTCATGCTAGTTTTAGTTTACTGTTGACAGATCAAGTAATAATGGATATATGAAAGACAAATAAAGAACTTCACACTTTTTTATGAATAGTTATATATTGTTTCATCTGTTTTTTCTCCATTCTTTAAAATGCTTCATTTTTTCAAATCTAATTTGTGTGTTTTTCAGGCCCGATATGTTGATACAGTATGTCAAAATGAAAAGTGTCAGCTCATATATGTAAAAACATATCAAACAGTGGCATGGTAAGCATTTTTAATGTGCCGTATAAAAGCCCAAGCTTCCTAAAGGTTAAAACAAAGATTGCCGTTGTTGAAGTAAATCCAGACAAATGCTGCTGACAATAAAGATTGCTTTCTAAAATCTGTTTATTCAGTTTTGTTTAATGCTACATGCAACTTTGGCTGAGTGTTTCTGATATAAAGTCTTCCTCGTAGATTCCTAAGGTACAATACGAATCAGGTGTGATGGGATTGATCTGACATATTAATCATGTTTTTTCTCTCCAACATAACTCTTGGAGTTGCTCTTTTATTTCCCCAGTATACCAAGACTTTGACTGGCATGTAATTTCAAGCTGGTTACTTGAAAAAATGTAAATTCTGCTCGACTAAGTGTTGAAGGAATAACATCATTTTGACAGTGACCGCTGTTGAATGATTACAGGTCGCTGAGATTGCGTTGCGGTTCCAGATTACGGTAATTTGAGTGCCACCTGAGCTGAGGCTTGAATGACACATGATGTGATTGACATATAGCAAAAGGCTCAGCTCCAAACCCTTAAAACAAGGTATAATCACACAATCTCTGTTGTGCATTCATATTTATGAGGCAAACTTGCCCTAATGCTAATGCTATCATATATAGGCCTACTACTTTGTATAGTACTTAGAGCACTTCATAGGTCACATGTACTATGAATAAATTATTACTTGGCCTCAGTGGGATGCAGTGCCATCAAGTCTGAACAAATCACATGGGCTACATACTTAAAGGGACAGTTCGCTCAAAAATGTTAATACGGACATTGACGATGAATGCTGATAGGGATCGATTAGCATTACGCGCATGAGCTGATGCTAACAGACACCCATTAACTTTCACTCATGGTTAGCCACATTAGCATTTATGTCTGACCAATTCTTCTTAGATACTAATAATTGAACACTTCACATTATTAAATCATGGTTATGACTCTACATGACGTTTTCACTTGACACCCTGTCATACATGTGATAAATGACCCTGCATGATTTGACCCCTTTAGCACGATTAAGCTTTTGGCATTTGATCATCTGTTGGACTAATATAATATATTAGGAGTACTTCAACATCTTTTCAGCCTAATCTCCATCTGCTTCATCTGTATTGTTCAGATGGTTACCACTGACAATCATTTTGATGCATATAGTATTATATTCCACACACTGCCCAGCCACTTCATTGTATCTACACTCATTGTCCATTTTAAGCTCCACTGACCACTGAGGTGCTCTTTGTAGTTCTACAGTTACAGACTGTAATGTGTTTCTTTGCTTACTATGTTAGCCCCCCACCCCCTTCATCCTGTTCTTCAGTAGTGGTGCCTTGTAGGGTTGGGTCTGGATGGTATCCAGTTATGGCCAGAAATATTTAATAGTGTAAGGGTGTAGTTATGGTTTCAGAAGTGGGGAGCATCATACTATTGAGACGTAGACATCATGACACAAAGTACACTCTAAAAATGAAGGTGCTGCAATTAAGTTTTGAGGATTCCTTAATCCAATTTGGGCTCTTTTAATAACAGACTGATTTCCACCAAGAAATGTTTACCTATGAAGAAGTATAGAGAACCTTAAAGACACACTACTGGACCTTTACAGATATACCCTCTTCTTTAATAGTTAGGGTCCTCAAAAGACCACCACAGAGTAGGTATGACAAAGGGCCAATTTTTGTCCTTTCCATCCTCAATCCTATTATCCCATCCATCCCCAATATATAGTGTGTTTGGTGAAATGATCATCCCTTCCCTTGGAAACAGGGAGAATAAACTTTGTATATGAGAGTCTTGATGACTAATCAGTATGCTGTGTAGTGTGGAATATCAGCACAACTAACTATGCTGTTTACCTGCCAGCAAGAAACAAAGAACAAAATATGAAGCCTCCAAGGTTCCCTGTGGGGTTTAGGGCTTGAAACGCCTCTTCTTACATTCTGTTTATTTCTCAGGTAGTTTACTAAGTATTTGAAACAAGCAGAGAAATTCAGTTGAAAGTGTAGAACTTTCACTCTGTGCCACAGTTGTGCACTGCAAAAATGATATCCTGGCAAGTAAAAGCATCTTAAATCCAGTATAAATATACAAGAATGACATAACTATTAACTGTAGTTAAGTTTAAACTGTGTTTACTTAAATTACAACTACACAAATTTAAAAAATATATATTTTTGTCATTTTATTAAGCAAATGTTGTATTGGCAGATCATTTTGCTTATTTAGATTGTCTATATTTATCGGAAAATATCTAATTATAAGTTAAATAGTCCTATAAAAGCTCACAAGGCTCTCAAATATTGCAATATTACATTGCTTATATCAGTTTGTGGGTGGAGCAGGAGGAGACAGATAGCAGTGGGGATTAAAAACACAAGGCTTTATTATAAACCTCTGAAATACTGTGGCTGTGATTTTGAATCTAAAGAAATGACTCTTGAGGCTTTATAGTAAACAATGATCAGCATGTAATGAGACAACAGGGCTGACTTTTGACATGGGATAAATTATGTGAACAAGACACGTGGAAAACAAACAAACAAAGAGCACATGGAGAAACGTAAATAAATGAGGCATGTGACAGGAAGGAGGCGGGGCTGGGACGGGGGGGGGGGGTTCACAGTTGAATTTTTAAAATAAATAAACTAGGAAATGCTGTATTACTATTTGAAGTTTTCTGACTTTAGCCCTATTGTGATTGGGGTAGATGTCTATATGTCAACCTGTATTTTTGAGGATGTGGAAGAAAAACATTGACATGGCAGAATGGGATGGGAATAAAGTCACAGAGGACCTACTTTACAGAAAGAACTAACCATGAACTGTACATTTAATCCCTTTATCTGAATAGGGCTAATGAAGCAAATAGGAATCAGAACTGGAGGCTCAAATCTGGTTGAACATAATGTAAAATGTAATTCATTACATAACAGACTTATCAGAATGGAGGTTCTTGTTGATTTTAGTAGGGGGTACATTCAGGTACAGTGTGGTTTGGAAGGCTGAATCTGCAGTTCAGCTGTTATACTGCTAACTCCTGCTAACATGTTCAATGTTAGAAATCAGTAACAGTCATTAACAATATCACACACAATGTCAAGCTTGTGAATACATTGAGGCAATTAAATATTTAATTAATTAAATTTAGGAGTGCATCAAGGGAGGATATGAGGGTATACACTGGTTAACCAGGGCAGACTCATCCTGTAATGCTCCTAATGAGGCTGCTATGTAACTGTTGATACAAAACCTAAAATGTATATAATTATATATTAAAATATGTAAATGTTTAGCAAAATAATAATAACTCTAAACATCTAAGGGTTAAACACTCTATATACATATTTATCATCTGTCAATAGGTATTGGCATATATGGAAGCTGGATCGGTTCTTTAGCTTATCCCTGTATAAAGCATATTCATTTCAAAACATCTAGGTCTGCAGTCAGATTTTCTTTTTCAGACAGCACCTGATATCGCTAATTAGCCTTATCTTCTTGTCTAGGAGGCCATCACTCAATCCAGCAGGACCACATAGGTTTCAGTCAAACACACATAGAAACTGGCTTTCAGAACCTTTACACCTACATAGGAACAAGTTCAGGCAAGGCTGCATAATACAGACCTGGAATATATAATAAGGAATATCTCATCTTGAACTGTGACTGGTGAGGTTACTCAGGGGCATTGTTAGGATGGAGGAATGTTTCAAAGTAAGTCATAAATGTTTCATAAAAGGGAAAGTAAAGTTGTACACTGAACTATATACGTCATTCACTGGGCAACCCCAGCTGGCAGTTACGCTACAGTGCCTCCCAAATGTAAAGGCTGGTTTATACTTGACGCGTCGCAAAGATCGCAACCGTCCGTGCGTCAAAAATTACGTCACTCACAGAGACACACCCCCACGCGAATGCTCTGTGCGTCTGAGAATCGCTGCGCACCTCTGAATTTTTCGAACTACGTGGAGGCGCGGACGTGGACACCAAGCCGGATATGGACATATTTGAAGAGAAACTGGCAGCAGAAATAAAGAGGTATAGACATATTCATGAATTTCATCATCAGTGTGTCACACTGGCATTACAAGTTTCAACTCTCCCTTATCTCGTCTTCCTTTATTAATTGGTCACACAGACCGTCTCCTTCTCCGTTTTTCTCATCAAAAGTAGCAGCAAACACAACAGCTCATCATCTCGCACATTCAATTTGCAATAAACAAAAGTGTTCTTCTGCATCTTTGTGCACTTCAGATTGGTATTTTTCACACAGCGCCACCTAGCAGATAGGAGGATATCGCCGCGCTTCTTATCCGTGTCGTAAGTAAGTATAAACGCATTTTCGTCTCGGCAAACGCACAACTCTCACATCATCATTCGCACAGCACTCAAAGCATCAAGTATAAACCAGCCATATTTCAGCCCACCAAAAGATAAGCAGAATGTGAAAGTAATTAACATTCATGGGACATCCCAGGTTGATGGCTTTGCAGTTTGTCAAGGGACACCCCTACCCCATCCAGACATTGCTGGTGAACCCCTCCACCAACTGAAGTTGATTTGCATGTTTGGTTGCCATCTCTCAGACTGATGTTGGTTTGCTGGGATCTAATCTGCTCCAAATTTTACATCCTAGTGATGCCCGTGGCTCATTTGCATATTGAACTTTTATGCAATGTCAGTACTGCAAAGGTCAACATCACAGTAGAGATTAACAAACAATGAACACGGTCATATCAGAACACAGTGGGAGTAACCACCCTTGGCTCAGATTGTTTGCTCAACGATGATCCCTGACACTTTCCTCATTGCTCCTGTGTTCATTATAGAGATTAACTGAACCAGTGTGGTGTGTTGTTTGCTCTGCACCACTTGCTGGAGTTGTTGTTCCACTTTGGCATCAGCGGCCTTTGGGGCACCACTGCTATGCCATTGGCAGGCACTCAACGTAAAAGAAGTCTCATTAGATTTTGGCTCTAGAACATCCCAAAAAGTTAGTGGTTTCTGAGATGCTACCACCCATCACATTGTACCATATATTCTGCGACAGCCATACTTACACTCAACAATGTCTAAACTCTCACTCACAAATAAGAACCTTGAATCTGTCCACCACAATGTGGCAGAACTCCATAAATAACATGTTGGTACCCTTTAACCCTAGTGTATGTACATTTAAATAGCTAAAATAGGCCTTTTACAAACTGGTTCAATGCATTTTAAAATCCAATACTGGTATGTGGTAAAGTCAACAGCAAATATCTGCAAATGAGTTAATGTCTTGATTTACATGTAGAATTTCAATGAAGACATTCATTCATTTTGCATAAATGCTAATGAAATGAGTCCTATTTCTGTTACATTATTTAAATGCAAAAGAACAGAACAGCTGGTGCACAGAACCTGAAAGTCAAAAGAATAAAAGGCAAACAAAAAATAATAATAGCCATATATGCAGTAGGTTCCAAAAATATTTGAACAGTTTTTAATAATTTAACCATCTGAAAATGTTTGGTTATTTAGGTTACCTCAAATAAATGTCACTTATTTCAGGTCCAAAATGATCCGTAAGGTTTGGGGAGATGCAAACAGGCAGGATACTAGGCACCCCTAGTTAAAATGTGTTAAAAGCCGTACAATATTTTTTTTTTATTGCAGAAGAATAATCTCAATCTGAAAAAGTTTTTAAAAAGCAACCTTCAATGCAAGTGAAAAAATAAATAAATAAAGAAAAAATTCTGACTAAGAAATAATTATTTCCCATAAATTGACATGTTCCACAATTATTGGCACTCTTAACAATTTCTTGGACATTTATTTGAACCATTTATGTCATGTATACTGTAGTTTATAAAGTGGATCAAAGTATCTAGGAACCTTTAATTAGTAATTCATCACTTCCTGTTTCCCTGGGGTATAAATATGGCATTACACAAAGGCCTATTTCTTTTATTCACTCTTAAACATGGGAAAGACAAGAGAACACACTATTCAAGTAAGGCAGATGTGTGTTGACCTTCATAAATCAGGCAACAGCTAAAGAAAATAGCCACTCACCTGCAGATGCCCTTATCTACAGTCAGAGCAATCATCAAAACGTTCAAAACATCTGGAACTGTGACAAACAAGCCTGGAAGAGGACGCAAGTGCATCCTGCCACCACGCACAGTGAGAAGGATGGTAAGAGAAGTAAAAAGTTCTCCAAAGCTCACTGTAAAAGAATTGAATCAAATGGTAGCATCTTGGGGTTACGAGGTCTCCCAAACAACCATCAGGCACTATCTACATGCCAACAAGCTGTTTGGGAGGCATGCATGGATAAAACCTTTTCTGAGTTTATGAGTTATACTCAAAAGCGTAAACAGGTGGAATTTGCCAAGCAATACTGAGATTTTAATTGGGACCATGTCCTTTGGTCAGATGAGACCAAAATAGAGCTTTTTGGTAACAAACACTGTAAGCTTAACACTAAGGATGAGTTCGCAGAAAAACACCTCATGCCCACTGTTAAGTATGAGGGAGGATCGGCGATGCTGTGGGCCTGTTTCTCCTCCAAAGGACCTGGGAACCTTGTAAAGATACATGGGATCATGAACTCTGTGAAATATCAGGACATTTTGAATCAGAATCTGGTGGCCTCTGCCCAAAAGCTGAAGATGGGTCATCACTGGGTCTTTCAGCAAGATAATGACCTTAAACATGTGGCCAAATCTACTCAAAAATGATTCACAAGGCACAAAATCAAGCTCCTCTTATGGCCATCTCAGTCCCCAGACCTCAACCCAATAGAAAACCTGTGGGGAGAGTGCATAGGAGAAGACCCAGGACTCTGGCTGGTTTAGAGAGGTTGTGCAAAGAGGAATGGTCGAAGATCCCTCTTTCTGTATTCTCCCATCTTGTGAAGAGTTACAGGAGAAGATTAAGTGCTGGTTTTTTTGGCAAAAGGAGGTTGTACATTGTGGCACACATGATTTCATTCAAAAGATTTAGTTCTTAATGTGTGATTTTTTCTCCACAAAATAAAGGAACTTGAATTAAAGCTTAGATTTTTCTCTTTTTTTGCATTGTTGTAATTATAAAAAAAAATTATTTTTTTATAAAAAACAAAATTATTTGCACCTTTTCAAAATTGAGGGTAAATAACTTTGTTTCAAGCATGTGATGCTGATTCAAACTCACCTGTGATAAGTAACAGGTGTGGGCAATTTAAAAATCACACCTGAAACCAGATAAAAAGGAGAGAAGTTGACTCAGTCTTTGCATTGTGTGTCTGTGTGTGCCACACTAAGCATGGAGAACAGAAAGAGAAAAGAACTGTCTGAGGACTTGAGAACCAAAATTTCATTTTTTCAGTCATTTTTTCAAGCTGAACAGCACCAAAAATACATATGTAGGTTCATCTTCCAACTCCAACTATTTGGTTGAGCCTGAATCATCAGATAATGATTCAGAAAATCAACACTTATTCACTGTTATTCTACCTGAAGATTTGACAAATGGTTTAATTGAAGTGAAATCTTTAATTATCAGCTCAAAATAGTCAAAAATTAACAATCTGAGTAGGCAGAAGAGGGTTCCAGCTTTCATATCACTCCTCCCTTTTGTGTGTTTCTTAGAAAAGAAGAAAAATAATGAATTTCTGAATGTGATGAATAGTTGCCAGACTATTTCAGAGGTTGATACATTTTGGAGGAGCCACATTATATTGTTACATGAATCTATCTAACCTACCTATAGTTTGAGAAGGAAGAAGACATTCCTTCTGAATGTGAAAGCAACTTTTTTAACCAGTGTGAGCTACTCGACTATGAGAAAAACAGAAGTAGCTCAAATTCCCATCGACTTACACATAACTTACAGTGCATTCTGTGCCCTGAAACTCCTTTGTCTATAAATCCGTCCATGTTCTCGTGAATCAAAGGGCGTGGGCTGAGTTCAAAGGAGCACATATTGGCAGGGGATAAACATGCTGGGGTGCTTTCCATTGAACTCTACTGATTCATGCCTACAGTAAGGCAAGCTCGTTCAGCACCTGCCTTCTATTACTGCACATCAGCAGCACACTGCAGTCAACAGATACGTAACACGCTCGTGCTAATAAATCTTTTATGATGGACCATTGCGGCAGAGAATTAAACTAGAGTAATTTGCGTGTAGAGCGACACTGAAACCTCTTAACATCGACATAATGACCTGTGCAATCGCATCGCCATAGGGGCAATAAGTGATCACGGAACCCAATAGACGCTTAAACAGATGACAAATAAGTCAAAATCATTGGCATTGCTTTTTAAGAATCATTCTCTTTCATTAGCCAGTCTCCCACATTTCTAATTGCCTTTCGCACAGGTGCGTAACAGCCTATTCTAATAGCTAGCCCCAAGTAATTGATTCTATACGCGGAAGCTCTATACCAATTGAGAAGCTGATGTTGGAAGATATTGTAATTGAAAAGCTGAACAATAATGACTAAATGATTCTTATATCATTTTCACCCTGAGCTGCAATTAATGTGTAGCTTATCATAGTAAAACCTCCGTGAAGGAACATCCTGTCATTAGTGCCTTCACTGAGAGTCAGAGTCTTTTACGTT
Source organism: Crenuchus spilurus (assembly GCA_036984385.1). Lineage (NCBI taxonomy): Eukaryota > Metazoa > Chordata > Actinopteri > Characiformes > Crenuchidae > Crenuchus > Crenuchus spilurus. The sequence goes on from BRDA01090327.1 coordinate 34,161, forward strand.
GTTACCATCAAAAGATGCTTTGTTTTGACACACCATAATTAGCATCTTGTATGCTTTTAAGAGCTCTGACAGTTTGCCTTAGAACAATCAGGACAACTTTAAAAGCTCTGGAAACTTTCCCATGGGAAAGAATATGCATGGATTATCTTGATTATGGTGATGTTCCAAACAGAGCTTGACAAATTCAGCTAGAGGAACATAGCATCCTCAGTTGAATAGGCTCTCAATGATAAAGGTACCAAAAGGAGCAGTGGTCTCAAGCAGGGATGTTCTCCTGGTCTCAGACTGGAATGCTCTCCTGTTCTCAAGCTAGGATGCTCTGCTATCATGAAAAATTAATTTGACATCTTTTCCTGTACTTGGAAAAGAGCTGAAAGTTCAGTCTCCAGTATCGTTAGTTAGAGAACATATCTTTATCATATTGTGTTGTGATGAATGTATTTGAAGTTGTATTGACTCCACTCACCCCGTCTTGACTCCAGACTTATACATGTTTTTTACTGTAAAAAAAAAGTTCTGGTAAAGATATAAATCTGCTCCATTCTCCTGGAAAACTCAATGTAGTGGACCTTTAACCTCTTAATGCAAATTCTAGCTTAGGCTATCTATCTACTAGTTAGTTTTAAGATGTACCTAGAGCTGGAGAATTGAATGCTCTAGTTAAGCTGAAAATGAATACATGCTTTGTATGACAACATAAGAAGCAAATAAGGAACTTTACTGACACTTCATGTGCTATTCATCACACAAGTGCAGTGATGGTAAGGACAATGGAGGTGTGTAGCTGGCTGACAATCTGTATACAGGTCATTGTACTAGTTTTTTTTTTATGTGTGGTAAAAATATTTGACCCTATCAAATCGATCTTGATTAGCTAGAATAGACCCCCACACAGTCCCACTAGAACAGGGGTGTCAAACTCCGGTCCTAGAGGACTGGATTCCAGCACAGTTTGTTGATCTTCCTGATCAAACACACCTGATTCAATTGGTAAGTACCAATGTAATTGCAGTGTCAGTTTTAAGTACTGTAAAGACCATGTTGGACTACAATGTAACAGTAATAGCTTTTATTCTAACAGTGTGGACAATGTAGCTTATTCAGATAATTCAAAATGAATCTGTTTATCAATGAAGTGAAGATTCTTAAGTGAGAATATCCTCAGTGAGGGTCAACACTAGTTCCATAAGTTCTATAATAAAGTTTCTTCAGTGAACCTTTGGCACAGAGTCCTTACATGAATATATAAGTAAAAGAAATATATGCCAAGAGATTTGCAACCACAGCATCAATAGATACAAATTGAATCAACATGTATCCAAGGAGAGAGGTCATGTTGTTGTTTATGGCCACGATATGAATCTATAAATTCTGTAGAGCTCAGGAGAGGAGGCCATTTTTCTAACACAATCTATCTTCTGCCTTCTGGTCAATTCTAATTTCAATGACTGAAGATGATCAAGGTGGCAAACAGGACAGCGAGGGGATGACACGTCTTCGAAGGAAAGCAATTAAAAAGTCTTGGAATGAAAATTGAGGCTTGTAGGAGAGAAACAGAGACAATAATGGAAACCTTGTCACCATGAGTAATTTAACCTAAAAGAACTGAACAGCGTTCTTGGAAATTTACTATCAAGGAAACATGGCCAGTGGAAAAGACACTATGCTATCTTTTTCCTTCTGTTTCATTGAGGTTTTCATTAACTTTACTACTCAGCCTTGGTAAACTGATGCTGATGTAAAACATTTTTTAAACTATCAATATTGATACAGCATACTGCCTCAGGTATGTGCTTTTAGAAACTTTTTACTTCATATAAATGAAAAGATTAATATTTTATGAGACAGAAGGAGCACAGAAACTAATATGCTACCAGTAAGGGAAAAGTCTCTTGGATTAATTGAATTAATTATAGTCCTTTGAATATATGACATATATCTCCTTCTATAGTTTATGAGCATTGCAAGCATTATATCTTAAATTCAGCAGCTACCAGTTCTCCTTGACTTGGATTATTAGCCTACTTCAAAAAAATTCCATATTGTTACAGATATAATGGTAACATTTTATAATATAAGTCCATTAATGGTAATTTAGCCATAATTAAGCATAAATGTAAATTTTTTTAAGAAATGTTATTAATAGGTAGATTATAAGTACTGATGAATCTTTTCATGTAGATACCTTTTTATATTAACACATTATGTTTAATACATCTTCAGATTTTTTAAAGCCAGTACTAGATATTCCAACCTATTAGAGATTAAGATTTTTAATACTGTACAATTCACAATTTATCATCATCATCCTCATCAGCATCATTTATACTTACAGTCTAATGCAAAATTAAGAACCTCCCCTACTTCCCTAACTACATTTGAATGATATCCGAAGTGCAAATAAGCAAACCAATCATCTACAGAGTTAATAATAGTGTCAAATATCAAATACAGTGGAACCTCAGTTTTGGTCATTAATCTGTTCTAAAGTGCTTGATGATAACGGAAATGAATGATGACTGAAGCACTATTCCCATAAACAATAATGTAAATCTAATTAATCTGTTCCAGATATACATTTTATATAGAATAACTATAGTTTTACACACAGAACACAATGACAAATAAACAGAAAAGACTAATGAAATGGATAAATGAACATTAACATCACTCTTACAGGTTTACACTCTGTTTTAGAGTGTGCTGGTGTGGTCCAGACAGCAACTTTGTTTTGTACACCTGTTCTTGGGGTTCTCATGTGTTTTAGTTTTGAGTATTTTCAACGAGAAACAAATCCTGAGAAACAACGAGAAACGAAGCCAGAATAAATTAGGAATGTGTGGGTGAGTGACACATAGGTGGATGCTTAAATTAGCATTTTATTATCAAAATGGGTAAAAAATTGTCATAGGTATTCACGAAATTAGTGCGATTCACGTGGGCACGCTGATGAAAACCAGGTGGATGAACAATAACTGGGACAAGATTTCCCTGAAGAAAGTCAATGATAACTGAATTGTACTATAACCAGGGCAAACGATAACCAAGGTTCCACTGTTTGGCCTTTGTAGAACTTACAGCACGTCCAATATTGCATATTATTTTCCCCCAGTGAAATAAATTCAGAAAAGTAATAGAAACTGTGTGCTTAAATGTGCAGAAAATATTTTCATTACCTGTAGATGAGAACTTACATCTTAATTATCACTTAGAAAATCATCAAAATCAAATCTCAATCATGTGACCAGGGCATGGACAAACTTCAGCACAAAGCTTGTGCTTTTCAGATGCTCCAGGAGTTTACATTCATAGAGCAAACACATCGACAGGACTAACGTACATTTGACTTATAGCATTTGACACATCTTTGGTAAAGTTTTAGGTCACAGTGGTGAGAAGTTGTTCTGGACAGATTTCAGTAATGAATCCCATAATTTAGGAGCTACCATGCCACAAGAAGAACCACCCACACAGCTTAAACTGAACTCATTAAGTAACATGTAGTCAGTGAATACAATGAAGGATGAACATGATATGGTCAATTTTCTTTGTGTGGGTGAAGATCGTAGCTGCAGCCTGTACATGTTGTTGTCTATTAAGGGATTTGACAGGGAGGTTGGGTAGAAGAACATGTCAGTAATCTAAATTGAACTTTACAAAAAATAAATGAGGGTCTCTGCATCAACTCGGCTGGAAATAGAAGAAAGACGTCTTAACTACTGAACTGGTGTGTAAGGACCTTGTGGAATCAAAGATAATTCTAGGACTGTGAATACTAGTAAAAGGCTTGGCAACTGTCCTGCCAATGTTAAATTCAAAGTAAGGAGTCTTTTCCATGACTTGATATTGTGGGTGCAGGTAGATAAACAGGATGATGAACGGTATGACTAGGATTAATGGTTACATAGATCTAGATGTCATCTGCATGGCATCATTATCTCTAACCCTTATATGCTTAGCACCATCATAATTACCAGTAATATATGTACCTTTATTGTAAACTGTTATTATTATTAATAAGTGCCATGACGACGATTCTGACTCCTGGCCACCATTTGGATAGTGCTTCTCTAGTTTTCTCTTTGGACCTTCAGACCTCTTAATGGCTCCTTTTATTATATCCACCCATCGTGTTGGCCTCCATCTTCCTCTTTTACCTTCAACTGTTCCAGCTGTCTTGTGAACTGGTTCTTCTTATAATGTGTCCAGGATATGATGAGATGTTTAGTTTGGTTATCTGAGCTTCTAGTGAAAGGTGAGGTTTAATTTGGTTGAGGATCATATGTTTGTTTTCTTTGCTGTCCAAGGTTCTCTCAAATGACTATGTTCAAAGGCATGAAACTTCTGGTACTGTTTTTTTTTTTTATTATCTAGCTTTCATGTCCATACAGAACCACAGAGTAGACCACACTCTGGACAATTTAAGGCATTGTTTGAAGAGAGACATGAACATTTGAAGAACTTTTGTAGTTGCTTCATCCTTATTTTACAGAGTGACAGTCTTGACTGCTGGAGCCATTACTGTTAAGGATTGATCCAAGTTGGCAAAAGCTGTTCTCCACTTCCACATTTTCTCCATTAATAGTAGTTTTTCTGTTGTCATGATGATGTCATGTCAAGTTTTGTCTTCTTCATACTGAGGTGAAGTTCCATCTTTTCAGTCTGTTCTTTAACTTTCCTCACAATAGCTTTCAGGTCTTCATTATGTTCTGCTTTGAGTGTTGTGTAATCTGCATATTGAAGGTTATTGATGTGTACTAGCACATAAAACTACAGTCATAAATACAAAACCTGACTTTCAATGAGTGAAACATCATCTTTAAAACAGCCCTAATTCTAAAATGCTTTACCTTATCTTTAGCAAAGTTCACCTATAGGTATGTGGTTATTATACCACCATTAATGGTCAATTGTGAGTGCTACAGCTATAAAAAAACAAAAACACAGACACACTTTGATCTTTTTCAACCTTGACAGTCATGTGCTGTATATTGTTCTGAATTAAAAAGATATGAACTTATATTACTTTTATTCCCAGAATCCCAAGACTATTTACTTGACTCACACAGCCATGAGATGGTTTTGGTGGAAGGGGAAAACCATTCACATGTACTCATAAAGGGTCCACGTTCTACATTCTCTTCTTTTTTCTTGTTTCTAATGTAATGTACAAAGCATTCTATTAATATTCATTAACATTTTTTTGCCGTTTGGTTGCATCAATGAATTAGGTACATAAATGGATTTAAATATATGTTTGTATATTAATAGGTTTTAAACGTCAGTGCCCAACGTGCTGGCTTAGAACTCTATGTACACTTTTGTTTGGTTTTGATAGACAAATGTGATCATTTAAAGTTGATATAAAAGTCATATTTATATGCCTCTAAAGGTAGTGAGGCAGGAAGGGAATGATGCCTGGAAGGAAGCCACACAATGCAGCAGGACCTGCCAACTTCTATCACATGTACAAACTGAACCTCACACCTGCTTTTTGTTGTAAATAGTTGTATATAGCTTCAATATATCTCAATGTTTACTATCATATGTTCACGTTTAGAAGCTATTTTGGGGTCCAGTATGTTGAGAGTCTGTCATCATGTAAAATACTAGCATTATTCATTTTCTTTGTTCATTTGCAGTACCATTCAACTGAAAAATACTTTCATATTTTAATATTTTTGACTGCAAGGATATAGGTCATATAGATGATGTGATGAAAAAAATACCAAACATTGGTTTATTATTATTATTATTATTATTAGTAGTAGTAGTAGTAGTAGTAGTAGTAGTAGTAGTAGTAGTAGTAGTAGTAGTATTAAGGCCTTGTCCTGGGCTTAGCTAGGATAGTCTGTAATTCCCTGCCCTGTGCCCGGTAAGGGGGTAGGGGACTTACCGTGACACTGATCAGGATTAAGCAGATAATGGATGAATGGATGGATTATTAATAATAGTACATATTTATTTATTTTAAATGTGGTATATAAATGCAAAATCCAAAGTATTCAAAAATGGCCAAAACAACCCAAGACTCCCAAGTATAAAACCTACACAGATTAACCCTAAACTCTACTCACCCATGTGCATACATGGCTATGTCCTAACTTAAACATTTATTGCTCATGGTATTTATTGTTATTATACGAAAACCTTACTTTAGAATCTACTGGAAACACAGTAAAATGTTTGTCAAATGTTTCCAGTTTAAATCCAGATATTTTAAGCTTTAAACAGATACAGAAACAAACACAGATAAGGACAAAGCATTGGAAAGGAAATATCAGTTTATCATAACACGGCCCCTTTAAAGATCGTTTGAGCTTATATATACCATGATCAAATATTCATATGTAGACAGCACTAAACACATCATTTTGAAATTCATTAGAAAAGTAGTCTCATGAGAAAAATGATGCACAACAGGCCCACTCCTGCTCTTGAATATTTCTCTAATATCAGCAGAGTTCACTTCCATCATCAGCCTGACACACCTGCTGCTGATGCCCATGAAGAGCCTGATTAGCTGGATTGTTTCTGCTGATTAGGACTGGAACTAAAACAGGTGCAGACACCCCAACTACTGCAGGAAATTAGAGCTGGGCAAAATGGTTAAAATATATATTATGATATTTTTCATGACTGTTTGGCAATACATATACTTTACAATATATTTACAATAAAATATTCTTTTATATTCTTACATTACGTCTGGAAGAACCATCATTTGTATATACACTGGCCACTATTCAATGGTCAGGACACCCACAGGACCACCACAGGGCAGGTATTATTTGTGTGGTGCATTGCTTGTGTGAGTAACATTGACGTGGTGGTGGTGTGTTAGTATGTATTATGAGTGGACTGGTATGAGTGGATTAGATACAGCAGAGCTGCTGATGACTATAAACACCTCAGTGTCACTGCAGGACTGAAAATACAATATAATATAGGACCAATACAAACTGTGCAGCTACAGTGAGCTACTGTCTCTGACTTTACATCTACAAGGTGGATCAACGAGGTATGTTTATTTAATTTGAGTGGACAGTAACATGCCATCATCACATTAGCAATGGCGGCACTCCACACACACGGACTGTGTGTGGGGCACCACGATTTTAGGGGGGCGCCACACATCTTTGAGGGGCACCACTCCTCTCCTTTGCATGCAATAACTTTATTTGATTTGAAAATCATGCTCGGGGAGGGAGGGTGTGTGTGGTTACTCACATAGGTCACCCAAATGCTTAGCGCTGGCACTGCACATTAGTGAAGTGCTCAAAATGGTCCAACATCCAAATTATACCTGCGCTGTGGGGTTGTGACCATTGAAATACAGGTAAAAGAAGGATAAAGTGTACAGAGAAACAGATGGACTACAGTCTGTAATTGTAGAACTACACATATAAGCACCTATATGGTAAGTAGAGCTGATAAAATGGACAAAAAGTGTAGACACAATGTTGAAATGACCAGAGAGTGTATATAGTAGTGCATCTCCAAAAAACCTGAATGTAGTGAAAAAGTTAATCTGTGTTCATGATTAAATTCACAAAGGTCAACAGTCATACATTTTATATTCATTACAAGTATTGTGACACATTTCAAGCCTTTTTTGCTTTAATGTTGACACTTTTTGAATAATCATTCACTCAAACTCAATATCTGACTGACGCTTTTGATGAAGGCTGGAACCTTCTGAAAATGTTAAGAGTTATCACATTTATTTTCCTTGTCTTCTCCTGTTCTATACCTCTGCTATACATTAAACACTCTTAAAAGAGATGGGCTTCAAGGGTTCTTTAGTTTAGAAAATGCTTCTATATAGAACCATGAACACTGATGAAATGAACATGAAAGGGTTCTTCAGATTGTTGAGGAATGTGCTGTAAATGGTTCTACTGTATATAAAAACCTTTTGAAAATGTTCTATATAGCACCAAAAAGGATTCCTCTATTATTATAAGCCTGACATCGTAACTACAGCAAAACCTTTTTGGGGGTAATCTTTTGATTTTCTTTACAATACTTTTCAAATATATTTAACTGAAATTACAATATATTTTTTCGATTCTTGTGAGAGGAGCTTTAATAAGCAGAGACACGTCTGTGAGAGCGGGTCAGACATCTGTGCATATTTTCCCGCCAAAAACACATAGTCATTCCTATGATAATGACATGGTAATTCTTGACATTGGTAGGTTTCAGTGGCCTGGAATCTGTGGAATCTGAACCAAACAAAGACATCTCACCTGAGGTGATCCTGAACAAAAGACCTCTCATCTGATTGTTCACACCTCTCCCATAAATATTCAATGTAGGGTTAGTTGTTGAGGAAAACATAGTGTAACCTCACATTAGTAATCTTTAGAAATAAAACCACATACAATGTTTAAAACCGGTAATGATCAGTGTGTAGCCAACACCTCTGTTTATTCAGTTCTGAGCTCAAAAGTCTTGGCTAGAAATGTTTTGAGTGTTTTTTATCACAATATATCAGCACATCTGAAAACAGGTTTTTGGAAAGTCTAAGTTTAGAGCTGAACTAAATTTGTGCTGAACTAAAGTCTGTGTAATGCTTTGGAAAAAAATATTTTAGATGTGTGTAATTTGTAAAAAAAAAAAAAAAACGTCAGGGCATTTAAGACTACATCAGAGTGTCTGAAATACCCTCAGACTCCAGGAGGTTAAACAAAGAACAGAATTATTGTAACCTTTTCACTATTATAATTAAAATATCAATTAATATTTGTTCAAGGCTAAAGAAACAGAATGCAATGTATTTGAAAAAATCATGTTTGTGTTGGTCTAGAATTCAATCTCTGCTGGAAAGTAAAGGAATATATATATATTTCCATTTCCATTTTTATTTCACTCTCTGTTCTCTTCATCTGTGGTGCAGGATTCCGGGGCTGCAGTGAATTGGTGTGAGGCAAACAGGAAAATGTTCAAAGACACAGTTTCCCCACCAGCTGTGTTAAAGCTGGATAAGGGAAAACAAATGGATGCACTCAATGCCCTAAAAAACAGACAATTTTTTGATGTAGAGGAGATGCATTTAGCCTACTTGCGGATCCATTTGTTGTTGTTGTTTTTTTTTTTCCCTTTTCTTGTCAGAACTGTTCAGACCATGTGCTAGATACTTAAATATTCACTTTACATTTGTGTACATACATTTACTTTCCTTTGTGCTTTATTTGTGCCTTTTATCTATTTTAGACATCTGCCTTTTATCTACTCAGTCCCACTGCTAATAATTACATTACACATTTTTTTTCATTATATTTAAAAATCTAGCATTCAGATTTCATAGGGTAGATGGCATACATTAGCCATACAGCTTGGTCAGGTTGAAATACACAATCATTTGTGTCTGGTTCCACTACATGCATAAATAACCTCTTCTACATGGTCTGTCTTGGAGAGACTGAAGAGACTCTGGATGCATGTTTGTGGATTTCCATGCCATGCAGCCTCTATAGATGCCCAAAGTTCATCCATTATAGCTGCCAGTGTTCCCTCAGGATAAAAATCAGTGCCCCTGTTGACCGTCTATAGGTGCAATACTGTCCTGATTAAATATATCATCAGGAGACATTTGCAGACAAGGTATCACTTTATACTCAAACAGCTCTGTGATGTATTTCTGACTGGTCAAGGCTGGTCAATGTGTATGTGATATGCAAAAAAGTGGACCCCAAACTACTTCCAAAATGCTGGAAGTAGTCTGGTGCTGGACTAACATACAGCATTTTGAAACAATGCCTCCAAACATTAATCCATGTGAACCAAGAGCGACATTTGCACAAATATGATGCCTTTTTAATGTCTAGCATTGGTGTACAGATAGAGATTAGACAGCAGCTTAATCATGTGTTCTGCTTCAGTGAATAAGGAGGCTACTTTATTCAACATTACATTCAGTTATGAAACACTAACACTGATGAATTGGAAAGCATTTAGGCGACCATGTGTTTCACCTTGAAGAAACCAATCCAACAGCAGGCGTGATATTGAAAGCTGGGTTTAAAAACAACAATGCTAATTAATAGTATACTATATGATACTCTAATAGTTGATCTCTTTAACTGCTATAAATACTAACAAGTCTAGCAGTGTAATACCTGTGATGAAATGATGTTTAGTGCTTTTTGGCAGCCAAGTCTTTTAATTAGTACATTCAAACTGGCAGACTAACAGGATGACCATAATGATGAACACATAGGTGTGAAAAATTGTCAATTAAACACCTTTGGTCATTGTGGTTATATCACATTTACACCAAATGTTGAAGGTAGTGTTTGAGTTTGTTTGATCCCTGTATGTCAGTACAATTCCTGCTAAACTGCTGGGTGTGTGGGATCAATTAAAAGTGCAGCTTTACTACTACTGAACATCTGTAATCCTGAATCACTTATCTGCTTTATCTGTGTATTTTGTACTTGTTTCAAGCATCTGGGAGAAAGTTAAATTATGGATATAGTCTAAAAGAACCTTGATATCTACAGACATGGCACTGTCAGTTCGTCTTCAGCTTCACTGAAAAATTACCAGTCTTAGTATCCAAGACCATCACTGGGTCAGCCCTTCCTGTCACCTTTGGTGTTCCTCAAGGTTACATCTTTGGCCAGTTTAAGCTGCGTAAGATGAATGTAATGAATGTATTTGAAGATGGAACGCCTCAGTTGGATTGCTTCATTTAAAGATACAAACCTGATCCTTTCTCTTGGAAAACTCATTATAGTGAATCTTTAAGTTATGCATTTGCATAACGTCATATTGGACCAAAAACATACCTGCAAATTATAATCATCGCCAATGAAAAAATTCAGTTTGGGGCTTTTTTGTTTGCCAAATGCAGTACGAGGATTTGATAGCAGGTGAGGTTGCTTTTAGTCAACCTGGAGGAAATGTTCTTTTGTTTAATTTTCTTTTTGCTATCTGGATGGACAGTCATTCTGGACTTCTCCACAATGTCCAGTTTATCCGTTCTCCCTGTTGTTGTTATTAACTTCAAGATAATTCTGCTACTTCACTTGTCTACAAAACAACAATATTTATTATGTGTATCTTATGCATCATTTCTATCATGCTGTTTGTGACAGATTATTGTGTGACTAGCATTACAAATATGAGCAATGCAGCAATAGTTCATGAAAAAAACTGCTGTGAACTCAGGAACTGATGATAAAATAAAAACAGTGATAGTTTTGAGAGACTGTTTTCATTCAGAAAGAGCTCTTTGAGCTTTACATTTTAATCATAAATAATTATTATTTTTGAATTACTGTTCTATTTATTTTAAATGAGTTCTCTTTTAAATCTATTGTTTTATTGTATTGTGTCGTGTTTTTATTTTTATTTTATGCTGATTTACCTCTGTAGTTTTTATCTGTTTAACTGTTTTCTTTTTTCTTTTAATTCTACTGATTTATCTCTTAATTTCTTCATTTGTAAAGCACGTTGAATGACCATGGTGTATGAAAGGTACTATAAATAAATGTATTGGCCAGTTTCTGGTTGTTCATACAGCATCAGCCTTTCAAGCATGAAGTAATTTGTTCAGAGTTATGCAAATCATTATATTACATAAACACAGTCAAGCTGTATCATGGGTTCAGTCATTAAGAAATTTACAGAATTGCACTGTAAACATGTTTTATGTTCATGTCCTTTTTGCAGAAGTAGGGAAAGAAAGAGATAACTTCACCTAAACCATACATTATCTCAGCTTAATGAAGATTGGGGCACTTTTAAGGAAATGTTCAGCTCATTTCAAAGTTGTGAATGTGATAAATCGAGTACACATTTTAAAAGGTTCTACACAATCATTTTATCCTCAACCCAGCCACTGAGATTCATGAGTAATTTATCATTCAATTTAAGTCATTTTTTCTGAACTTGATGTACTGAACCTTATTTATCAGTTTTATTCTTTTCCTGTAGTTCATTTTAGAACCTCATAATGTTCACTCATTACAAAGAACAAATCAGAATGAGTCATTGAAAAGAAACAATTTCAACAGACTTGAAGCAGCGCTACATGCTGATAATGAATATTAAGGACGTAGAGGACATGCAGTGCACGGCCAGTATGAACACAGAACAAAACTATACATCATGCACTTTAATCACTTTTACAAAGCAGAGGAAAACATGTTTCCATTAGACATCACCCAATTTCATACCAATACATAACCCCATCAACATAACAGGGTTTGAAATACAACAACACTGCTGTCTGCTAATCCACAAATAGACTAAAATCTTTACCATCTTTTTAAAAGGTCTATATTTGACTTATTTTAATCTTTTCCAATCTTGTGTGGATTGATGTAATAAATGTAGCTATAATTTATATTTACCTGTCTATTTTTAACCACTATTTTTTATTCTTTAAAATAAATTTATTATAATTAATGTATATAAAATTAACTGATTAAGAGTCATATATGTATATGGTCTCTGTTTTAACTAGCTGCCCTCTATTTTGCCTCCAGGCTAAAAGACTTAAATATGACTAGATGGCACAAAAGCTACTCTAGACATAATATGCTGAAATATGTAAATGCATTAGTTTCCGTGACAATGTAAAAAGTGAATTCAAACTAGCTTAGTTATCATATGTGCAATAGGTTCAAAATAGTGTTGTAACATTAATAACTTCAACATTATGTACGAGCTACAACACAAAGAGAAATTATTCCACCTCTTCACTAAAGTCTAAGTTTGGTTGGAAAAAAAAAAAAAAAAAAAAAAAAAAAAAAATTATATATATATATATATATATATATATATATATATAATTTTTTTTTTTTTTTTGGACAGAGGTATTGCTAGGATGTAAAACATTGAGGTTTAGCCCTAATGCAACAACAGGATCAAGGGTATGGATTGATCAAGATATAAAAGAAATTGATTCTACTACAGCTTATTTAATCACATCATTAGCTACAGACAAAAATGGTCAAAACATACTCAAAAGCAGTGTAACAATGGCAATTTTTTACAATGGAAGTTTATTTGCTTCTACTCTCAGAAGTGGCATCCATTAATTTTTTAATATTTAGTTTGAACAAGGCTCCACCGTCATTAACAGTTTAGCCAAATACTGAGGCTAAAAACATTGCACAAGCAGTATCACAAACTGGAATCGGAGTGGCGCCACAAGAGGTCTTTATTTCAGTTGCTGGCATTGCCCTGCTGACGCACCAGCCCTCAAACACTGGTCTTGGTGGTCCTCATTACCAGGAAGTGTGCAAAAACCTTTATTTCAGCTTTGAGCCCCTTCTGGAGAAAAGTGAAGGCTGAATCATTATTTTATGTGCTGGTACATCTGAAGAGAATATGTGATGGTTGTGTTGGGCCTTTGAAGTTGTTGTATAGTACATACTGCTTTATTTGACTCATTGCAGGAGACAAACTCTCTATTACTTTTAAATAGCTTTTGTGTTTTGAGCGTACAGTCATTACGGTCATCTCTACAAAACTGAACTGTCAGCAAAGTAAACAACAGTAGCATTATTAACCAGGCCGCTGTAGACCTGTGTTTTAAAAAAATCCACAATTTAACCATGTAGGACTGAATTTACATCAACAACGTTGATGGTTTTTATCAAACAATCTCTTCAAATGATTAAAAGATGTGTTCATGGTTTGAAACAGAGTCATGCATGATTACAATTTACTGCTGAACACTAAAATGTGGGATCTTTTAGAATTTCAGGTCCAAGAAACTGTAAGGTAGGCACCTTTTTTGTTTGCTGAATTAAGTCCGTGACGCCTCCAAAAGGCTCAACAGTGATGTCATCTCTTTACTGGAGATCCGTTTTGGTCTCCTCAGTAACTAAGCTGTACCTAGCACCACTGGCATTGTGCGTGTTCAGTGCCATCATATCTGATTTCTGGTATCCATATTAATCGTTTGTCTCCAGAACATCATGTCTCTGTTTGGGTTTTAATGCTTCTTATTTGTTTTTTCATGATTGCATCCATCCAGCCTTCTTGTTCCTGGTTTCTCTTTTCCATTCAACTCTTCAGAGTTTAACTGATAACTAATGACTTCTTTGTAGGCCATCGAGATATCATCTGTGGTATCACACACAGCGTATATAATGTACTATTTTGGTGTAAGTGATTTCAGCTCTTTTCTGGTTTAGAATCTTTTTTTATTCCTCTATTCTTTGTTCAGGGTCTGCTGACTGTCTGCTCTCGGTGGCCAGCGCAAACGTTAGGGAGCAAACTTGAAATTGAGTTTCCACACGGTGTGAAAGGAAGAGAAGCCGCATTGGTTTGTCAACAGCCTCTGCCTCAGATTCATTGTGCCCACACCTGGTGTTCTAATTATTTTTACACTGTTCAATTTCTGCCCTGCCCTGGGGCTTTTTCAAAAGTTATACAACACTGAACATTGGTTTCATTTCTCTCTTCAAGGAAGTCTGACTGCAGCCAGTTCCCCTGATGCTTTGGCTCTCTCTCTCTCTCTCTCTCTCATTCTTTCTCTTTGTATCTCTCCATCTATCTCTTGTCAGTGCTGTTTTTTCTGTTTTAAATTCCCATTCTCCCATGTCTTCTGTTATCTTTAAAAATCCTCCCCACTAGAATGAGCCACACCTAGTTGTCTACTTCTATCTACACTTTACTATTGCTATCTAATATACAGGCAACATGGGTTGGGTTAAAAAGCACGGGGCTGCTTTCAAATCACCAAATCTTCAGTTTCAGAATCAACTCTAGCCTCTTCTACTGCTAGTGAACCATGCAGAATTTCACATTCATATAAGCTAATGATTATTTCCATAATCAGCCAATCTATTTTCTTGAATAATTGACAAATCAGTCTCACACACTACCCGTTAGCTTTGGGCCAATAAACCTGATCACATATTATAATAATTTAAATCAGTAATATTTTGCAAATATTGAGCAGACTCTAATCTACGGTGTATTAAGACTGCATTTGCACACAAAAACATCCATTGAGCCACATATATATATATATATATATATATATATATATATATATATATATATACACACACACACACACACACACACACAATATTTAAAAATTATAACGGAATGGGAGTAAATGAAGCTCTGAAAGTAAACTGTTTCTACTGGGATGCCTTGTAGAGCAGTACTTGAGTATCACTGCCCTGCAGGATATAGTGTATCACTGTCTTAATGGAGATGCAATTAATAAAGTTCAGACAGACTGACTGTTATAACCCTTATATGTGAAGCTGTTTCCTTTAAAGCAACTACAGAGTAAGACAAACCGTGACAGGTTCCTAGACAGAACTGGACAGATGGGTAATGAGTAGGGATGTGACGAGATCTCGTGTCACGAGATCTCGCGAGATGTAACTCAGCGATATTTCTCGTCGCGTTAAAAATCTGTCTTGCGGGATTTGTGATCCAGCAAGCAGCCAGAATGACGTCGGAAAATACAGGTATTACTACTGAAGATGCCCCCGCCACTTTCAAATCGTTTGTTTGGCAGCATTTTGGGTACCCGGCGGAAATGATAAATGGCAAGAGAGTGACTGATAAGACACGGACCACATGTAAACACTGTATGAAAATAATGCCGTACACTGCGGCTAATATGAGCACGATGCAGAGACATTTACAGCACCACCACAGCTCAGTACTCAAATCAACTGCACCTGTGAAAAAAACACAAACAAGCCAAACAACGCTGACAAACACATTCGGACCTCAATTTCCACAGTCAATAGATTCTTAAAATCTCATCTCGTCTCGTTCTCGTGAACCCAATATTGTGTCTCGTCTCGTCTCGTGAGCTGAGTATATCGTCACACTCCTAGTAATGAGCATTGTTCTGTGGCAATATCTGCCACAAAAAAAAATAGTTTACATTTTATCTCCAAGTTTGAAAGTTTATCAATTAAACTGCATCAATATTGATAAAAAACAGAACAACTGAGTGTTCTAAAACATTTGAACAATAATTTCGTTGATTTTATTTACTTCTGTATAATCTCCAACTGTCCTCTTTGCCTACCTTCTACCATCATGTTGCAACAAACTAACAGAAGTCATATCGCCCTCTATGCTTCATGTAGAATACTACAATCTGTCCAAATGACAGGACATATTACAAAAAGCACTAGAGCGCATTATAGAGCATTTTTTATGTAAAATCATGCATTAACAATAAAAATCAATGTCAACATATTTTCACAATCGACATCATTGTCTTTGTCGAGTAATCGTTTCAGGACTAGAAGACTTTAGGCACGCAGTAATCCTGTGTTGAGATTAACTGCATAAGCTCCATTTCCATTTTCCCAAGGGCATGGTCTCAAAGGAGTCGAATCATTCCTTAAAAGTAGTAGTCCTGCTGCTTAGTAATGGAAATCATCTGTTAGGCTAAGCAAATGCCTGATCCAGCCCACCCCCTCTACATCACCCCCCATATATCCATACATCCACACATCAGCATAAAAGCCATTTTTTATATATACATTCATATTCATAACGGAATCATTCTGCCTTCATAATATTCCTCTAGGCCTCCTCTATGACACTCTTTATCACTCTCTGGAGCAGGTTCATCCTCCCTTTGCTCTTTATCGCAGGCCCCAGAGCAATTATTCTCCCCCAGGAAGCCCCGGCGCTAGGCTGCCGTTTCTATCCTCAGCATTACAATAATTCTAAAAAAGGAGAAAAACATGACAGCAACCTCACATGTCACTCGGCTGACTCTCTCTTTCGAGTTGAACACCAGTGCGGCATTTTTGCGATAAAAAATTTAATAATAATAAAAAAGCAGAGCTCCACTCGGGGCCCCGGATTGTCACTCCGGCATAGTGAGGGGTATTTTATCGAAGCCGCAAAAGGTAAAGCTGTGCAGTGGGCCGCATTTGGGTTGGAGGGCGAACAAAGAGAGAATCAAATTTGATAAAGAACTGGAGAAGACAAGGCACAGTGGGATGGAGATGAACTGTGACTGCTGTGCAAGAGAAGCATGATGGGTTTTTTCTTCCTCCTCGCCCAAACAAAAAGTAAGACATTTGTGCTGTACTGGAGTACTGGGAGTGGGCAATATGATGAAACTGGGTACAATAAAAGTACTTACGTAATTCAATTAATGACAAATTTATGATAAGAAGTTGTTAACACAACTCAGCATCTGAGATGACATGAATTAAGTTCTAATGAAGCATTGATTCATTGTTCTCATGTGAAATTAGGTTTTAATTAATGTATTAGCCTTTATTTAAGAACCTGAATTAACCCTTAGGAGTCATGGACTATTTTGGTCATTTTTTGGACTTTATCTTAATATACTCCATTAACCCTCTCCCGCCGGTGGCATATTAACAACATTCTGCTAAGAGACTTATATAAATCAGCAAGATTTTATCCTAGTAACAAAAAGTGGCACATATGCTCCCGCCAAAAGATGCAATCTATCATTCATATGATAATGACATGGTAAGCATGGAAATTCCATTGGTTGGATTACCAGCTGTGGAATGTGTGGAATTTTTTAAGATCTCTCACCTGAGGTGAACATGAACAATAAACCTGTCACCTGATTGTTCACACCTATCTCAAATATTCAATGTAGGGCTAGTGACTGAGTGAAAACAGTTTCAGCTCACATTAGTTAAGCTTTAGAAATAAAACCACATACAATATCTAAAAACTGTAATTAGCAATGTGAAGCCAACATATCTCTTTATTTAGTTCTGAGCTCAGAAGTCTTGACTAGAAATGTGTTTTTTGTTTTTTCACAATATATCAGCACATCTGAAAATAGGTTTTTTTTTGGAAAGTCTAAGTTTAGAGCAGATTTAATCAAAATATAGATTTATCTCACTCTTACTGTTTTGACACTGTTGATGAAGGGTTTGTGTTGAACAAAAGTCTGTGTAACAATTTGGAAAAATAATTTGTAATTTGGAAAAAAATCAAGGCATGTCCGACAACATCAGTGTCTGAAATGTAAAATCTTAATGCAAGTTGTAAATGTGAGCATAAAATTGTAAAAATTGAGATCAAATGAAGTTGTTTACTATGTACAACAAAAAGCAGATGTGAGGTTCTTTTTGTGTATTTTTTTTGCCATTTGATCTCAGTATTGGGAGGTCCTGCTACACTGTGTGGCTTCCCCATAAGTATCTCAACCTCCAGCCTTACCACTTTCAGGTAAATATGATTTTTTCAATAAAATTTAAATGATATCTCAGTTTTTACTTGGTCTACCACCAACAAAAAAAAAAATAGGTTCAAGAGTAGCAAGACAACACTTTGAATAGAAGTTAACACCAATGCTCAAAAGGACTTTATTTTTATATGTGATTCACACACCAGTGTGATCTGCAACTCCTGAGGGTAAATAAAGTCTGGTGTTAGTATTCAGTGATGGTCAAAACATCAGTGAAGGTAATGAAGATGGCAGATTGTCAGACAGATTGTTCCCAAAAAACGTTCAACCATTAATAATGTCTAATAAAGTATTAAGTACTGTTAATAGATGTAGCCATACTGTAAAGTGTTTCTGATATACAAATAAATTGGGACCCAGAATAGTAATACGTAATACGTAGCTGATTGGATGGCAGCTTATTCTGTCCCTATTTTATTATATATATATATATATATATATATATATATATATATATATATATATATATATCAATTAAAAATCATTGTGTTCATCAATTTCCATCGCTTTTCAAAAATTATTCCCATGCTGAACAAACATGTTAAGTATCTAGACAAATGATTACAAGTAAACACATTTAGTATTATTCACCTGTGATTGTCTTTCATTTTTCAGATGAGATATTTTGACGATGATATCCACTTGTACGCAGTGCCATGTTGGAATAAACACCTCATTTTCTGTTTTATTTTGTTTTCCTCTCAAAAGCATGAAAATTGCTTAGTTCTGATTACACTATTCATGGTAAACATTTGAAATTAGCCAGGAGCACCGGCCTAACGAGAGCGATGATGCTTTGCCCTGCACACGGTCGAGAGCGGGGCGCATTTCAATGTAAAAGGTCATTGCACTGTGATGGATTACTCTGCTGTTTTGACAACAATGTGGCTGGAATTTCAGGGCTTGAGAGACTGAATTTCAAGAAATTTCATCCTCTAGTGTTTATTATCAGCATAAGGAGGGAAACTGTGTGTATTATCATGCTGAAAGTAGGTTTGAATATCTAGAAGGGTGATGTGCATTACTCTGAACAGTTGTTTTTGGCCAGACTGTTTTTCTGTCCCAATCCTCTATGACATGCTCAGCGGGGAATATTACACAAGCACAGAGAAGACTAAAGCACCTACAGTAGAGCAGGTATTTTAAGCAGCATGTGGTCTGTCATATACTATAACGGGGATGCGGGCCAGATTAAGGACTTGAACCTTTTCTTCCATTGCTTGTTTTAACTGTGCTCGATTTGCCCTTTAAATAATAGAGCTTGCTGAATTTTTCACAATTCTTTAAGACACACTACTGTTCAAAAGTTTGAAATGTCATGTCATATTAGTAATTAATAACTATTATATTATTCAGTAAGTGTTCAAGTTCAGTCTTGATGTTCTCCATCACTTCAGAACCATCTACCGCCCATTCTGAAATTCTTCAAACAGCAAGCCCAATTCCAAAAAGTTTGGGAGACTTCATAAAATGTAAATAAGTACAGAATGCATTCATTTGCAAATATCATAGACCCACATTTTATTCACAATAGAATTAAATTCAACATAAAACACATACCAGATGTTGAAAGTGATGCATTTTACCATTGCATGAAAAAAACTTGAAGGTAGCAACACATCTAAGAAAAAGTTTGGAAGGGGCAAGAAAAGGTTGGAAATATAAGTGCCACTAATAAAAAAAACAGCTGGAGGAGCAATTTGCAACTACATCACATGACCTGGTATAGTAAGAGCATTTTAGAGTCTCTCAGAAGTGAAGATGTACAGAGGTTCATTCAAGACAACGCTAAACCACATCCTGCATCCATCACAACAGCATCGTAAAATATGGGTCAATGAGATTTGCAAATCACTGCATTTTGTTTTATTTACATTTATTTACATTTCACACAGCATGCCAACTTTTTTTTGGATTTGTGGTTGTATTTGAAATGTAGAAAACAAGCATCCTGTCATGATCTAAAACATTCATACCAGCATCTAATATGACTAATATGCTGTTGGCCCTCATCATGTCACAAAAGTGCTCTGAACAATCAAGTCATGGACTCTGAAGGTGTTCTGTGGTATTGAGTACCAATGTTAGCAGCCAATGCATTAAGTCCTTGACGTTGTGAGGTGGAGATAGGACTTCAAGCACATGCACATGATCAGATTGAGATCTGGAGAATCTGGAGGTCACTATTGGGGGATACTGCACTGTAAAACATTATATCAGCTTCAACTTAAAAACCTAAGTTCAAAAGCTGCCTTAAAGTTTTAAGTTAAATGAAATCATTCTTTCTATTTACTTCAACTCAAGACTTTAAGTTGAGTTTGGCTTTGAATTTGAGTTTGGCCAAACTCAACTTAAAGTCTTGAGTTGAAGTAAATAGAAAGAATGATTTCATTTAACTTAAAACTTTAAGGCAGCTTTTGAACTTAAGTTTTTAAGTTGAAGCTGATATAATGTTTTACAGTGTGGCTACTGACCAATCTGACCAATCTCTCAGGTCTGCCAATTTCTCCACATTCAGAATATCTATGAGAACCAACTGTTCTCTTACCTTTAATATATTCCTTTACATGTGCCTTTGTTATGAGACAATCAATGTTAGTCACCACATAATGTTTTGGCTCATTGGTGTTCTTATCTATTTCAACAAAGTGGGTATTATATTTCTGAAATAATAGTATCAATGCAGAATGCTTATATTAATGCAGCATAGTAGGGCATCTTACATGTTATGTTTTAACACAGCACTTGGGTAATAATGCCGACTTTAAAATGTACAAAATGTATGTTTTCCATGTCAATTGTTAACAGATATAATCCTGGGATCATCTGCCATGCTGTTTTTACTTCAAGTTAGCATGAGTCAAGAAATAAAGAGCACAGCAGAGCTTCCTGCTAAGGTCTGCTTAAAAACTAAGTTAAGTTTATTAATGAAAGTACATTTGGTGAAGTACTTTTGGAGGAAATGACTAAGCCAATTAGATGGCTATTGAGTTCTAGTGTTTGTCAGAAACTTGCAGCTCTAATCTGGACTCCAAATATGCCTAAAGCCTGGTTCACACTAGAGGATTTAAAAAATCCTAAACAATGATGAAAATATGAGATACCCCACACATAATATTTTTCACCATTTTTTCTGACCTTGATCGTTGTTAGTCATAAAGGTGCCCACATTATAATCTGCCCTGAATTGATAAAACACCACACCCTTTACAAGTAACACAGCTGACCAATGGCTCCAAGCCTCAAAACCTCAAGCAAGTTTTTCACAAAAACTGCTATAACGCAAGAGCAGGTGGGAATTTGTTAACAACTAGATGTAAACAAACATGGAGGATGACAGAAAAATCTTTGCAGTGCCAGTTGTAAGTGAATTCTGCTCAGAAAAAAAGCCATGAAAAAGAAAAGGCCAGGAATGAAACAATAACAGCAACCATTATAAAGATAGTCATGTTGCTGCCACAGCTCCGCAAGTCCATCTCGCTCATGATTTAACCACTGTGCTTTTAACTTCTCCTGTACACACTGACAAGTTCAATGCAGCTCAGCTCTCATTGGTTGATAGTCTATCAGGCATGGTATTAATGTGGCATGTTACACCAGATCAGCGTCCACCCAACACTAAAGGATAATGAGCTGTAAATACTGAATATGTTTATAACATATTTATGATTCAATGAGGCCTGGCTGCAAGATTGGAGGGGTAAAGATTGGATTATTGATACCCAACACTTCAAGACAATCTGGGAAGATAATCAGTTATGATCACCCTGAAGTCGGGAGAGCTTTTACGATTGTCGGGAGGAGCAAATCGGCCCGATTATCCTGTAGCATGAACCAGGTTTTAGCCAAACACCTACAACTGAGATAAGTGGAAAATCGCTTAAACATGATTTTTGAGAGAATAAATCAATTTTAATGTCTTCCTTCATTCAAAGCATGAACATGTGTCTCAAATATAAGTATGGTTCTGTGAGCTGGGAGCATTAGTAAAAGCTGATGGTAGAGTGGCATTTCAGTTACTGCATTAAAAGTCCTCTGCACCTCTCAGCATGTCTCAGCCATGAATACGAATGAATCCAAACCCGCTCTGTTGACTTGCTGGGTCAATTCCACTGCAATGATGAATTGCTTTAAATAACAACGGCAGTTTTAATTCATGCAATTATAAAACGGGCAGTGAAATCTGAGCAAAAAAGTTTGATCAGTGTTCCGGAGCAACGAGCAGCCAACTTGACCTGTGAAAAATAACGCAAAACTCTAAATTTTCATGGTCTTCACACCTCCCAACAAAGCTGGCCTTCACATGTGTAAACCAGCCTTTTAGCCTTTGTGAATTGTGAGGATGCTCTCATCTCTTGCAGCAAAGTCTATAAGAGGCTGCCTTAAATATCATTCAATTACTACAACGCATCAGAGAAGTGTTAAATCAATGCACCGTGCACTTTTTAATGCGAGATTACAGCGATAACAACTTGAACTTCTTTTTCCCCGAGTAGAATAGCGTGGAAATTAGCACCGACCCGTCTGTCTGACGACAAGCAGAACAGCTGGAGAGCCTGAGGAGAACAACAAAAAACATTGAGTGGTCACACTATAATGCATAATTACACAAGGATGGATGGTACAGGCCTTATAAACCACTTCACTGTTTTGCTAAACCTGAAACACTAAAAAGAAGACTTTCAGGCTTGTAGAATGAACACATCTCCTAAAAATGTATTTTTTGTTGTTGTTCTGTTGGGGGGATGGGGAGCATAAAAATACAGTGATGAGTTTATTTTCTTGCATGCATTCCCTCTATCCTCTCCGTGCCACTGTATGCACATGGCGTGGCTGAAGCAATTAAAACAGTGGCACAAGCTTACAGGGGTTTTATCCACTGTTGGCAAAATCATTTATTCATGCACCCGCAAAGTCAGCGCTGAAGAGGCAAGCAATTTGGAGGCACTCCAGCCTAGTGGCAAATTCTCAACACTTTTGAATCAAGATTACAGGGGTGGGGAGGGGTGGCGGGGCGCAACGCATGAGTAACCCAAGTCCGATGATGAAAGAGCACTGCTTGGTGCTAAAAAAAAGGTGACGACTTGTTATTGGGTCAACTATTAGCGCAAACAACTGTGAAAAAGCCCTGGGCTATACAGTAGCTCTTCATTTCCAAGACAGCGAGAACATGACGGCTTTAACTCCAGCATTAACAACGTAATGCAACAGTTTATCCTCCTTTAAATGCTGCGAAAAACCAATACAGCCCATTTAAAGCTCAGCGAAGCATGCGGTGATGCAGCACTACATGCGTTCCAACCATTCTGCTTCCTCTATTAGGTTAAGTAAATAACAAAGGTTAAACTAGGACACGAAGGAACCCTCTGAGAAGCTTTGCCATGTTGATTATATTTGCACTTTCTTTAATCATAGGAATCGATGCTAGGCTAATTCTATTACCGTGCTCACGTAGACTTATTCCGCAACCCCATACGAGTAGTATTTAGCTGTAATTACTCCTGGGCTGGGGCTGTGTTTGATTCAGTCTCTTGCACCAGCCAAGCACCACATCTGCGCTAATCTAAATGGACTTGGAGTGAGAAAAAGAGACGGCAGACACAGATTTCCCTTTTTCCTAATCTTCAATATGTATAGGATTTTGTTTTGAAGCCTGAGATGAAAGGAGCTGCCTGGGAAAGTGTTTCATGGTGCAGTGCCGAGGTCACATGACCAGGCATCATCCTAGAGAAGAGTCTGTCTGTGACAGCTATAATAAATCAAAAGAGGTTGCGGGAGTCGGACTTGCCCAGGCCGCATCATATTAATGCCTCAGTGTGTTTAAAAGAGAATCAGGGGTTTCGTCCCAACTGTATTGTTTTTGTGCAAAGGTAACACAATTCTGTGGCCAAAGGGTTGAACAGGAATGGTCATATTGACAGAATACTTTGTGTATGGTTTGATTTATTAGGTTCACTCACTCATGAATCGTTTGCTTGGTTTCAGACCTAAAGTGTCACAGTTCAGGGTTAAAATGTGCCAGAACAGTCTGGGCCCATAGTCTCGGAAAGTTTAAAGGCATCTTCTCCAGAGTGTTCCAGCTGTGATTGCAACATAACCTAACTGAAACCCAGCTTCCCAAACACGTCACTGTATCAAGAACACCTCAACTGGTAGTGAGTGATGATTATAATGCTCACTTCTACCATTTAACAATGCTCCAATTGTTCCAACAATGCAATCTTAGTTCTAAGACATTTATGGAAAATCCAGCCATGAACCAGGACAACCAAATTACTTAATTACAGAATCACTTGTATGGATTGGGCTGAAAGGGTCACAATTCAGGGTTAAAATGGCCCAGAATCTGTGCCCATAATCTGTGTAAACCTAAATGCACCTTCTCCATCTTCTCCGCAGTCTTCTGGCTTTACATGCAATATAACTGAACTGAAATCCACTTTCCCAAACATGACATATTATCAAAAACATCTCAACAGGAAGAGAGCACTGAAATGTAAGGCTCACTCTAGTTAATAATGATATTCGTAGTAAAGCTATTTGCCTCAGATTCGACAAAGGCTTGTTAATTACTGCCTAAAAATGCAGAGAAAGGTTTGTAGAAGTTTAGCTAAACATGAGAAGCATACAGGCATGCACAAAATCCACAGAAACAGTGGTAGTCCTAGCCTGTTTGGTGCCCTTGGCGAACAACCCCTCTGGTGCCTCACCCCCACTGTTGATCGACCAACAGTTTAGTTTGTGAGTAAACTCACCAACTCAGAGATCCATTGACCAGCTCAAATCAATGCAATGGTCCAAAGAGTGCTTTATAGAACCTCTTGAGGGCGGGGCATGCCATCTTTGTGCCACCCCTGACATTGTGCTGCCATGGGCAGCTGCCCATAATGCCCATATCAGAAACCGCCACTGCACAAAAATGAACTTACAATAAACAGTGACACTTATCCTTCACTTAGTTCTCACAATGGAGCTTATTCATTAAAGTGAAAAAGTTTTGAGCACAGTTGAATCAATTTCAGTGCAAACACTTTCACATATCATATGCAATTTTGATCATAAGCCAATAAAAGTCCTCAAAGGTTTGTGAGCCAATGGCTATGCTTTATGGCAGAGGGCAGAGTTTGGGGTAAAGGTGGAGTAACTTCATTTGAACAAAAAACAATGGCAATACTGTTATTATTATTGACAGATTACAGATGATATTTTGCCTATTTATCCCCAACATTGTTCCAAATGTAAAATGGTCAGGGAAACATGCTCGTTGTACAATCAGATTTGGACATACTACAAACTTCTTTATCAGATCAGTCGATAAATCTAGTTCGTTGGTTTGATATGTGCATAGTGAGGGTTAACTTTTGAGTGTGTGATTAACTTGCTGAAAAAAAGTTCTAAAAAGTTCTTTCAGTTGAAGTCATAGGATTGCACACATATTATTTTCCTGTAGGAAAACATGCAAGGCTTAATAATAAACTGATGAATGGACCAGCATGATGAACTCAATGAGCAAGCAACAAAACAATAGTAATTGTGCTCCTCCAAGGCCACATTACACAAGTCTTCTTCAGTACAGACTTCTGAGTTCTTTAAACTGTTGTTCCTTGTTCAAGAGAGATTTTGGCGAATTGTGTCCTTGAGGGCCACTGTTCGGTTTAGTATTTTCCTGCTCTAACGCACCTGATTTAACTCATTGTCTAATTATCATGCTAATTATCATGCCAAAGCTTGAAAAACACTTAACTTTGCAGTTCTGACTAACTCCCCTGAGACTGAGTATAGGGGAAATGGAAGGGAGCAGTTTTTCATCAACTTCTTCTTGTTAGCCCCTGTAGCCCTCTCAGAATTCTCTTTGAAAGAGGTTTGGAGGTTAGTGGATTATAAACGAGTTGATTTCTGCATCCCAAAACTTGACAGAAGCATGTTTACTTGTTTTGATTCTTCTCTGAAGGACCTCTCTGAATGAAAGAGTTTATTAAGTCCACTCAAAATTTGGAGAAAACTTTCATATCACGTCTTCTTTTCAGCACAACTTCTGAACCTGTTTTGATCAGTTAGACAATAGAAGATATAAAATGGAGATGTCTGCTGTTTCATCTTATTTCTTTGTCACAGTACAGCGATTTGAATCTATGACCTGTTGAAGCTAAAGCAATGTGTCATTCCAGCAGTTATGAGGCTGTTGAAGTTTTACTGCAATAGTTAATGAAGGAAAGTATTAAAGTAACTATTCAGAAAGGAAAATAATTTATTTTTGTTATTTACTTGATTTATGTGAACTTAATTTCCATGTGAATGGAAAAGGCCCAGTTTAAGCACATTCAGCAATTATTAGGGGTCTGACCACAACCTGAACACCCCCCACATCATCCTAATATCATGTGCATGGTACTGCTACTTTGCAAAAGCAATTTTTCAACATTTTTGTGCATTAACCCTCTGGAGTCACCAATCATGCTACAGTGAGGAAAATAAGTATTTAAATAAATTATTATTTAAATTTAAATTATTTAAATTATTAAAAAATCATACATTGTGATTTCCAGATTTTTTCTTTTAGATTATGTCTCTCACAGTGGACATGCACCTAAGATGAAAAATTCACACCCCTCCATGATTTCTAAGTGGGAGAACTTGCAATTTTGCAGGGTGTTCCAATACTTATTTTCCTCACTGTAATTATCAAGTCACAGCAAAAATCACTGAGCATTTCTGTCAACTTCCACTCACACTGTGGTCTTGACATTCTGTAGTAGTTTGATGTTGATAGACCAAGTAAGAATGGAGATACAGTGGAACCTTGACTTACGAGTGAACCAATTTATGAATTTTCCAAGATACGAGTCATTGCTCGGTAGATTTTTTGCTTTATGATGCAAGCAGAGTTACGAGCGAGCAAATTTCCATCACTCACCACTAGGTAGCCCAGCGTGTGTGAGTGCGTGCCAACATCAGTACAGAGAACAAGAGGTTGTGCTTTGGCGCTGTGTAAACACACTTGTCTCTCTCATTTTCTACACATTTTGAAAGGGAGGAAGAAACAGAACCTCATTGGACAAGATTTTATTGAAATGCCCTGCAAGTGAAAGTGAGAAACGTGGTGAAAAAGGCAAAAAATTGTCTGATCTTCAAGGTAAATACACTTAATAAAACCAGTTTATTTCATTACATTCTTTTTAATAATGTACTATTTTTTGTACATTATTTTTTATTTATAAAGTAATTTTTTCTTATTTAAAAATACGCAACAAAAAAGTTGTGAACATGTCAATTCATTTTAATGGGGAATTTCATTTGATATATGAGCAATTTGAGTTACGAACTCTGTCACAGAATGAATTAAACTTGCAAGTCAAGGTTTCACTGTGTAATAATCTAAATTAGAATGTAAGATTTTCTGTATAAAGTTGTAATTCAGAGGAGTGAGACGGCTGTGAGATAGCCACACAATGCAGTAGAACATTGACAAATTATATGTTCATAATCTATAGGGCACTGTCCACATGTAGTGAGACCCTATATTTATGCCACAAAAGTTTGATTTGGTTTGAACACATATGTGCCTATGTGGAATTTACTGCTATGTTGTTGTGCTGAAGTCAATGGGAGGGAACAACCACTGGCATTGCCCTGTGCCAGATCTTGGGGGGAAGGGGGACATGGGGGGCAGACAATGGCAAAATGAGCCATTATGATAAAGTATATTGTTATGAGCCAATCTGGAAGAGGGCCCAACAGTAAAAGAAAAAAAAAACACTGTCCTGAGAATTCCCAGCAGTAGCTCATCCATCGCGCAGCGCACTAACTGCAATCTTTGAACAGACAACAAATGCAGCCTAACCATATGTTGGGAACCCTCCTACTGTACACTTGTCAAAACAATACAGCATTGCCAAAAGATAAGGTCAGTCAGCTGTCAGCATTAATTGACCCATACGAAAGCGAGATGAAAGTCTTTCCAACAATTATGCTCACTTTCTGAAGAATTCAATTCACTTCCCATTCACCAAAGCCACAACAAGGAACACCAGGAATGGAATTACTCCAGACTCCTGAGGGGACTCTGTCTTTCTGAGTTTAACTGCAAACCTAATTGGATTAATGAACCTTTAATTGCAGTACTCTACTAATTAACTACTTGCGTTCCCTTTGGGTTTGGTACAACTGATGCTACTGTTGTCATTCAAAAAACAGGGCCACTATGGAGGAGGTCCTGGTTTGTATCAATATGCAAAACTTTCAGTCCATTACATGCCAGAGGCAGGCATGACTGGTAGCTAGATTATCAGTCAGATGAACAGACATCATTGATATCTACATGACATTTGTTAAAAGTCTTGTCTATCTCTCCTGCATGCTGTACATCCATTAACCTTCTGAAGACATGCCTAGATGGAAACCACACAATGCAAAAGTTCAAAAAGCAGCATTTTATCTTCATTTTTATCATTATATGTTCACATTTACAACCTGTGTTGATATTCTCAATTTTTTAAAATGCATCACTGAGCGAGTTTGTGTTTTCATAGAATTTTTTCAAATTAGATATTTTTTTTCACTTTCCAGGTCCAGGATGTTGATACAATGTCAAATTGTAAAATAATTAGCAGGTCATGTAGGTGATGTTCTCAAAATAGATACCAACCATTGTCATGGTAAGCATTTAATGTGGTCTCTACAGACAAAATCCAAAGTATGCAAAAACAGACTCAAATGTGTTAATGGAAAATTAAGCAATACTAAATTGCTAAACTACTTGTAATAAATCATTAGCTAATGTTATTAACAATTTTATTAAGTAGTAATACACCTATCAATTTAACCTCATTCCATGTTTAACATCTTAAAAAAAATGATTGACATTGTTTTTGCTTCATATTTAATGACTTTTCCTGATTTAATGATGATAAATATAAAATTAACATGATATGTTTTTTTGTGTTCTGGACACATGTTGTACGCATCGGTGTTCTTTGGGGTCAACTTGACCCCAGGCTGTTTTATCTGTATAAAACATAAAAATATCAACAATTTACAGAGGAGAATGTGTCTGACACAGAGGATGATGTTGAGGACCCTGATTATGAGGCATCCTCCTCTAATGGGACCCTCAGTGTTGACCCTCAAACAGTGTTGTTTCTCAAACACACAACATTACAAAAATGTAAATAAAAGTTGTACATAAAAGTTGTTATGGCTCCACGCTCCACCGAATACACTGTAAGCCAAATAAAGTACTGTATGTGACAAACATTGATAATTATAATTATATTCATTTTCTGGAGGTTTAAACTGCTGGGGTTAAATTGACTGCAAAGAAAAGCAATGCTACTAAATTTGAAGGTAACCCATCTATTGAAGTAGTGTCCTCATTTCTTTGATTTTCACATTTTATTTTGAGTCCTATTCACCATTACAGCCATTAAAACTATTTAATTGTATTACCTAACCAAAAAATGCTTATTAAAATATTAATTTACATTAATTTGCATCACTTAACTCTCTCAGTGTCCATTTTTAGAAATAAGTATTAAATTATCAATAATAATGGTTAAATAAGACATTGAAAAATAATTACCACTTGGTTTTGTGTAATACTGTGTTAATTACCATTAATACCTGCATCCATATTGAATTAGTTAATAAAAGTGTCATTGAGGCCAGTTACAACTTACTGTGATGAAATAAGGCATATGGATGCAGCCATGTGGCCACTGATCCACTGTAAATTGGAAAGTGTATATAGTTGGGTCTAGGCGAAGCAGCTAGTGAAAACACTCGGGGATAACTCAAAGCCTTTTATCCCTGATTTGGCATGCGGATTTCCTCACAACAGCATGTATACCCTGTAGCTCCCATATTTCCAGCATGCGTTCTTCATATTTCCATAAGAACCAAACAGCGAAGCATTTATAGTTCTTTCTCAACAATAAATGTACTTTTGCTGCCTGCATTTATTGTCCCAAATAAAAGATCTGGAAAAACTTTAGCATAACCATATGTTACATGATCCATGTGAGCTGTGTTCTCACAATATTACTACTGGATTGCTGTTTGTCTAGTTTATTCTAGGCTTTGGAGCTGATATATAAACATTATTTTCTTTAAAGAACAAATATAAAGTCGGTTGTAAGCATTCTGTAAGATAACTGGGAAGAATTTCAGCTGTCTCAGATAAATACAGCTAAACATCAAAGTAGAACTGTTCACAAAAATGAAACAACTTATAAAACATCTAAAACAACATCAAATAAATAATCAACTGGGCAAACTGTCTCTTTTAGTTAATTGTAGTTTGGTATGGTTCAAAATGTCACAGCATAAAAACTAAGTCAAGATAACTGTCAATTTCTATCCATAACATGGTCATGGAACTTTCTACTAGTTTCATGTTGAAGTATCAACTAAAAACTAAGATTTGATCAATTAAATATGATATAAAAAAATCTTATTTATATTTATATGTCTGTAAAAGAAGGGGAGAGATGCACCCCAGGAAGCTGCAAAATGCAGCAGGACCTACCAACACTGCCACCAAATGCACAAAAAAATTTTGTTGTCAATAGTTATACACAGTTTCATTTTATTTATATGCTTACATTTAGTCTGTTTAAATATTTTCAATTTTTAAAAATACTTAATTGAACATGTTTTGTGTTTTTGATGTATCAAATTTGTTTTTGCTCTATTTTGCCATTTTTGTTTGACAGCAAATACGATAACATATTTTAAATGAAATATAAACAGTACATACAAAATCAAAATTATTCAAAAATGGCCAAAATAGCCCAAGACAGGTAATTTGTTCTATTTGGCCGTTTTCAATCTCAGTAGTGTTACTATGAAATTATATTGTACTCAGTGAAAGGCTTCTTTTACTAACTTTTTCTGTGTAACCTTTAACCCTCTGGAGTCGGTTCAGGTGCACTCCTAGGGTTATTAAAATGGGTTATTAAAAATTATTGACAATAATAACTGAACATGGTTGGAGAAATGTTCTATTCTGTGTTTGGATGGACTGAAACCAAACATTCTCCTGCTGTT